>CM065595.1:44087140-44102140 GCA_033119425.1 Bufotes viridis | reverse complement strand
AAAGCGATTTTGTCAAACATAAGCATGGTCATGAGTGGAGTGAGTTTGCGCAATTTTTTGCGACTTTTTTGCGACTTTTAAAAAGTCGCAATAATAAATCTGTCTTGCAAGTGATTTACATACGACAAAACGCCCATAAACTTGGTTTTGGAGTGAGTGGCGTAAGTCTCCAAAAAGTCGCAAAAAATTGCGCAATTTGGCTTTTTGCGCAATTTTTTGCGACTTTTCGACTCCAGAAAAGTGACTTAGGCTAATGATAAATCTGGCCCATGAAATCTAAGCAAACACGGCAATTACAATATAAAATAACATAGTAACATAGTATATAAGACTGAAAAAAGACATTTGTCCGTCCAGTTCGGCCTGTTTCCTACAAGTTGATCCAGAAGAAGGCAAAAAATGTTACTTGAAATCTTACTTTGTTGGCTGGATGACAGTGATGGCCATTTCGGGAACATAGCAGTAACAACTTCGTCCCAAGCTTTGTTTTTTGGTCACGATCTGCATAAGCAATAGTATTGGGTGCGAATATTCGAATCGCAAATTTTAATCGCGAATATCTCCACTTCGAGAATTCACAAAGATTTAGAATATAGTGCTGTATATTCGTTTTCGTAAATATTCTAGATTTTTTTCCTCTGAACCCATGATTCCTCCCTGCTTCTTGCTTGTGGGCCAATGAGAATGTATTTTTCTGACTGCTACACCCAGAAGTTGCGCCAAATAAGAGACGTTGGAAGAAGTTGAAGTTCGCCTTCTAAGCGGAAGCAATACATTTATTTTGATCAGCTTGATTTTTTGAAACCAGTACTGGAAACAAGAAGGTAAATGATTATATTATATTGTTTATTGGATTTGTTGTTGTCTCCTAATTCACATGTGATTGATTTTGGGCAGTGATTTCCATCAGTGATCGTGAGCCAAAACCATGAGTGGAGGCTACACAGACATAAGGTGTAAGAGAAAGATCTGCACCTGTTCTGTGTTTAGAGCCGCACCTGGTTATTCCGTCCGCGATGTGGTGCGGAGACCTGACACACAAAGTAAGTCAATAGGGACGGATCCGTTTTCTCTGACACAATAGAAAACGGATCCATCCCCCATTGACTTTCAATGGTGTTCATGTCGGATCTGTCATGGCTATAGAAGACATAATACAACCACATCCGTTCATGACAGATGCATGCGGTTGTGTTATGGTAGCGGAAGCCTTTTTGCAGATCCATGACTAATGTGGAAGTAGCCTTATCCTGGGAAGGTAATAGTTAAAGTGTCTGAATCCTGGCCTTCATCATGAAGATGCTACAAATTATGCAAAACACAAGAATATTTCACAATAATTTCAGCAGTAACTACAGAAACATTTATGGCGGTGTGAAAAATCCGCCATTTAGTGGCTAATATCCCACATGCACATGCAACAACCCTATGTACACGACGCAACCACCTACTCTTTAAATACACACTTTACCACACAGAGATGTCTTTGTGGGTAGGGACTCATTATATGTTAGGATAATACCCGCCTCATCAAAAGGCATTGGTGGCCCCAAAGTCCCTGGTAGAGCAGCATTTAGCGGAATGCTAAGAGAACCTTCCTGGAAGGTGACTTCCAAATGAATAGACTCGAAGATTACAGTCGCTACTACTGCCATACAGTGGCGTAACAAGAGTTCAATGGGCTAGGGCAAACTTTGGTGGGGCCCCCCCGCCGCCACCCATCCACAACCGCCACCCCCACAAGCACTTCACCCACCCAGGCATTAAAGTGTTTGTAGTCGAATTTTAAATAAGGAAGTAGGGTTTTTGTTTTTAATGTTTCCAAATAAAATACAAATAAAAAAAATTTCAAGTAGTCCAACGATTCCATAAGGCATAAACCTACTTGACCCATATCTTGGTAAATTACCTACAATCCAAAAAGATAATCACCATAATATTGGCTGTCAGTTTGGTGCCTAATTATTTCACAATATCATCATCCATCCATCCATCCATACCGGCCCTGATTTCTTATGTAAGAATACAGGGGTGGGGTGGATAGACCTGATCTCTCGATAATGAAAGTCTGAAATCAGGGTCAGGGTGGGCGGAGATGGATTGGATCATAAAGATTCAGTGGACAGGTTACACGCACGCGCACCAATAATTTATAGTTGTTATTCGTCCATCCCACAACACAACATGTCCTGCCAAATAATTATTCAGACAGCCACCGGGCCCCACCCCTACCCTATTAGTATTATTACACATTTGTGCCCCAAAATACATAATTACTAAAAACTACACATAGTCCAGACTCAGAAGTTTGCTGCTCCTGGCTCCTGCTCTGGGTCAGCGGCTGTCACAGTGATGGCCGAATGGCGGCGATGATATTGGAGTGTCTGTGCTAGAATCTGACTGCAGGCGGGAAGTGCTCTTTAAATTGCCTGGTGGTGGTGCTGGCGGGCGGGCTCTTGCTGCGCCTGGGCCAGGCTGGCAGTGGGAGGGGGGTCGTCACTCAGCAGCTGCCTGCACACTCCCTCCCCCTCCTGAGTCCCCTTTGAGTCATGTTCACTGTTCGCTCAGCCTGTTTGTTCAGGCCTGGCCTGAACATGATAGCAATATCTATGGGTGGCTCACTGTCACTCCCCAGCCACAGACAGGCCGCAGGCGCCTCTGGCCTGAACAAACAAGCTGAACTTGGTGAGCATCACGTGGCTTTCACTATCTCACAGTGACAGTCACAGGACTCAGACAGGGAGGAGGGAGGAGGGGAGCGATGAGCAGCTGCTGGCTCAGTAGGGCCCGGGCCGCCAGGCAGCTATGTAATTTAAATGGTGCGCACTGGCCGGGCGGGTGGCTGACTGGGAGGCGAGGGGGCTGGCGGTCGCGTCGCGAGGCAGGCGGGCAGCTCACGGCGGGCGGGTCAGAGCCAGATGAGGACTCTCTCCCGGCCGGCCCGGGCTCGCTCTGCGGCTGCACGCCCACATGTGAAGTCACGTGGCGTGACTGAGTCGAGTCTCTGCAGCCGGTCTCCGGCCAGATGGTGCGGCGCGCGCGGACCAACAGCGCGCCCGCACTTCGCTCGCCTCTGCCTCCCTTAGATACTACGCGGCTGCGGCTCCTGCCGCAGAGTCCTGCTGACCCAGCAGCATGCACGTCACCGTGGATTTTTAAAGATGAGGAGGAGTCTGGAGGTGGGGGGAGGGCCCGCTCACCCGCCGCCTGCAGCGGGCCCCCTCCACCCGCCCGGGCCGGTCGCGGTCGCTTTACTCTGCGACCGCGTCGTTGCGCCTGCTGCCATATCCCCCAACTTCAATCACTGTAAAACAGTGGTGCTGTCCACCAGGGCCTAGAAAAACTATTGAAATTTTTTTTTTTTTTTAATTATAGAATCGGGAACAGCAAGCGTTTTGAAGTCTAATGTGTTTCCCATCTAAGGACTCCAGACAATTTGGAAAATTAGTTATTTGCCAAAAATCAACAGCTTAGGGGTGTGGTCAACCGCTGAGCTGCTAAGTCGCATCTCAGAGCACTCTCTGAGCTATTGATTTAATCATTGGCCATCGGGCGGCTATTTTACCCAAGAAACCCCTTCAAGAGACTACAGGAGAGTTCTCTAGAGGCACCCAAGCTATCGGAACCTAGTTTAGTTAATTCTGGACTGTGTGCGCAGGATTCCAGCCTTAGGTCTACGACTGCCTAACCTGCATCGCTGGGAGGCCTAACACCCGGCCGCAAACGACCGACCATCGCCCTGCAGGCACCAGCGCCAGAAGGTGAATCCTTCCTACGATGAAAGAATAGTAACACCGGCGAACCTGCTAGCAACACTCACCCCGGAGAACGGACCGCGGCCTATGAGATCTGCTGCCTAACGCATACAGCCTACTCCAGACACCACGCACAAGACCCACGTGAGAAGACTCAAGGCCCGACCACAGTGCCGTTCCTCACAGAGGCCCCTTAGCCTCATAGAGACAGCCCAAATAACAGCCATGAGACGGTCACCCTATTACCACCACAAGGCCAGACCATAGGCACCGTTCCTATCTCCCGGCCCTAGAACCTCCTTAAGGCCTAATCACTGCAACATAATGCGGATTCCTGGTGACTATCCACCTCGGGCAACTTTATCCTTAAGAAGCCTCGCCACTGCCTCCCGCACTTCCCACATACACTCCAGCATAGAACTAGGATTGAGAACACTGCTCTAATTTTTCTGGGACTGACGAGACCCACTGGTCCATTTGCTGAACCTTTTGACCCATCTGCACCCTACTAGTGGACTTTGTGCCATAATTTTTAATTGTCTACAGTTCCACCGTAAGACACCAATGTGCTGATTATATACTGGCGTAAACAGGCCCAACTTACAATTAGTGACACAGCTTGACAAAATGGTTAAAATTGGGAACACTGTCTCCAAAGACTCCAACCTCACACAAAAACTGTCTGCGCCATAGGGGAGATGGATAAATACATGAAAAAGAAAAACCCTCACCTCAAGATGAATACCCGATCTAAAGATACTTTCCCAGTAGCTCCCTGAACACAGGGAAGAAACTGACAGTGACACTGAGATACCTTCACAGCGGGACGCATTACCAGTCTCCCGTTCATTTCTGCAAAAATCCCTAGAAAGTGCTTTAGCCAAAGCCCTTGACCCTCTCTCTAAAGAGCTTTAAGATTTAAAACATGATATCAAGCACTTAGGTGCCAGAGTCAAACAACTTGAAGCAACACAAGCCACTCTCTGTAATTATACTACGGACCTAGCCTCCAGTTTCACTACATGTCAAAATTATCTTAACGTGGCATTTGATGCACTGGAGGATCAGGAAAATAGAGGCCGAAGAAATAACCTCCGTCTGAGAGGTCTTCCAGAATCTGTTGAAAATTCCACCCTAACAACTACTGTAACTGACATTTTTCGTAATATCCTGGGAAAACATACTCAGGAGAGATCATAATTGAACGTGTCCATAGGGCACTGAAACGGAAACCTAGAGACACAGACCCCTAGGGACGCAATTTGTCGCTTGCTGCATTTCCCTGTTAAGGAGGACATATTACGCCTCTCAGAACATCTCTTCATGTCGCCTTTGAAGATGAGCAAATACATATATACTAAGATCTTTCCCCCAGACACTACTTAAAAGAAGAACCCTCAAGCCCTTGACTACAGCTCTTTGCTCCAAAGGGATCCAATACAGCTGGCAGTTCCCGTTCGGACTAGGATTCGCGTCAGGAGGGAAGAGATTCTTGGTCCGTTCCACTGCTAACCTACCAGGAGTTTACAAAGCCCTGGACCTCCCGGACTTGCAGATTCCTGATTGGGCTGTGATAAAAGATATGGTCCTGGATAACATACCACAGATCCTTTCTCCTAAACCTTGTGAAGAAGTCGCATTAGGACGTATCACTAAGTCCAGGAAGAAGTCGGGCAAACTAGCCCCGAAGAGTATTATCCCTGATGACGCCTGAATATAAGAAATGAAGATCTACTCATCCACTATAACATCCTCATCTGTGGATAGTAATCCAAAAATTTAATTGCTGGTTTGCTGTTGTATGACTTTCTTTGGATTTCTTTTTCTTACTTCCCTACTTTGGTATTGCCCCACCTCCCTCTCTAGTCCTTCCCCTATTCCTCTATTATTTAAACTCTCCCCTACTCCCTACCTCCCGCTCCTATACGCTTTTTTTTTTTTTTTTTTAGCTTATTCTCACTTTCAGTCACTCTATATTTGATAATCTCTTCGTGTGAAGACTAGGTTGAAGAAGTTGGGCCCCTAGGGCCAAAATTGCTAACTAATTGTTTTATTGCCTGTTCTACAATACCAGTTACAATACTTTATTATGACACTCATGTTGGAGTGTAACCGGTTAATTGCTATGCTCATGATGCACAGTTATGCGTCATTTTTATATTGTTGCTGACATTGAATAACTGTCTTTGTCTTCTCACATTGTTTCTGTTTTCCCTCCCCTCTTTCCCTCCCTTCCCGCCCTGAAGATCCCTTTCAAGCCCTCCGATATCTGAAACCTTATCCTGAATCAGATTCTTTTACACAAACGACATTATGGCAAGTATCAAAATAGTTACATACAATGTAGATTGGCTCAACTCTCCCTCAAATAGAGGACAGGTGTTAGGCCTCCTTAGGAGAAACAAAGCAGATATTTGTCTTCTCCAAGAGACGCATTTCAAAAAACTAAAAAGATCCCAACCATGAATAGGTTGCATTAATCCCAATCGTATCATTAAGGTTCAGACACCAAAGCCTCCAAAGGTGTAAGCATTGGTTTAAGCAAAAATGTGAACTTCACTTTACTAGACAAATGCACTGATCTGGAGGGTCGATATATTTTCATTAAAGGAAAGTTGGTACACTGACGTTCACCGTAGGGAATGTCTACGCACCTAATACAGAACAAATCCCCTGGCTCACGGCAACCCTAAAGAAACTCTCGTCCTTCTCAGATGGTACTTTAATCTTAGGAGGCAACCTAAATGTAACGCTAAACCCTATTATAGATTCACCCAATGGCAAAACAAGCATCCATTTTAAAACCCTCGCAAAATTGACATGTGCCCTGCAGTCTTTACAGCTGGTCAATTCTTGGAGAACATTAAACCCTACAGTCAAAGATTACACATATTACTCATCTCCACATAATTCATACAGTAGACTTGACTATATATTCCTTCCTAATATGCATATACAAAATTGTCTTTCAGCGTCCATCATATTTCAGGTCCTATCAGACTATTCTTTAGTAGAATTGGTATACTCGATAGCTCAAGCACCACCACCTTTCCGATGTTGGCGCCTAAACGACCTACTTCTGAAATCCCCTCAAAACGTTCAAAGATTTAACTCACGCCTGACTGAGTTCTTTACCCGTAATGACACTGGAGAGATTTCTGTGCAGACGCTTTGGGAAGCACATAAATCATATGTTAGAGGAGAGCTAATCTCCCTTTCTGCATATGTACACAAAGTTAGGACACAAAAAATTTCTGAACTTCAACAGACGATTTCTTGTCTAGAGAGTCTGCACAAAAATCCCTCTTAGCTTCTCATTTAGATAATCTAACCTCTTGTCACACCAAACTTAAAAATTTGCTAAATCTGAGCTCAGCTAAAGCTTATCTAACAGCGAAATTTAAGCACTGCGCACACGGTGACAAATCCACCAGATTCATGTTAGCACAAATCAAACAAAGGAAAGCTAAATCCTTCATAGCAAATATTAAAAACTCAAAAGGTACGTGAGTTTAGTACTTTTTATAAAGAATTATACAATTTAGAGACCCCACAGGATGCAACAGATTAGCCAAAATCTGAATTAATATCAGAATTTCTGGCTTCTTTAAACCTTCCACAAGCGACCCCAGCACAAATTCAAAATTTATGCTCCCCAATCTCGACACTGGAGATCAAAGAGGCGATTATGTGTTCCCAAAAAATTAAAACACAGGTCCGGATGAACTAACCGCATTCTACTACATTTCGTGTTTAGATACACTCTCACCACATCTAGTCAAATTATATAACTCAGCATTATTAGGAAAACCCTTCTACAAACAGACCCTGATGGCTCAAATCACGGTCATTCATAAAGAGGAAAAGACCTAGCTTATGTGACAACTATCGCCCCATTTTGCTCCTGAATTTTGACCTTAAAATTTTCGCAAAAATGATAGCCTGTAGACTCCAAATATTGTTACCTACATTAGTCGCGCCTGACCAAGTAGGGTTTGGGATGGGTAGAGAAGGGAAGGACAACATATACAGGGTCCTCCAATTAATTACATATGCTCAGCATTTGAATATCCCACTGCTCCTTCTCAGTACTGACGCCGAAAAGGCATTCGATAGAGTAGATTGGGGATACCTGAAAGCCTCCCTGCTGGCTTTTGGTATACCTCCCCTTTTGTCCAAGCTATATTCACTATGTATGAATGCCCTTCGGCCAGTATTGATCAACAGTGTGCTGTCGCCCATGTTCCCTATCTCAAACGGTACCAGGCAAGGGTGTCCTTTGTCACCGCTACTCTTTGTCCTGACAATGGAAACACTTCTGCAAAAACTAAGACAGGAACCTGGAATATCAGGGATATATTGTGGTGGGAGGGAACACAAGGTGGCAGCATACGCTGACGATCTCCTACTCCTAAACTCCAACCCGACAGTGGCCTTGCCGATCATTGAAAGCATTTTTGACAAATTTGGCATACTATCAAATTTTAAGGTCAATATGAGTAAGTCTCAGGCACTTAATATTTCAATGTCTACCTCGGAGGCCTCCCGACTGTCAAGAAACTCACCCTTTGACTGTAAACAACCTTATATTAAATTCCTAGGAGTCAAAATCTCCCCTAAAATACAGGTACTTTTTAAAAACAGTTTTATACCCCTACTAAAAGATATCTAAAAATTCTTGAAGAATGGCCCACTCCTGATATTTCCTGGTTTGGGCAGAAAAATATAGCAAAATGTCTCATATAGCCCAAGGTGACCTACTTGTTACAAGCCCTATCGATCCATATCCCCAACAGTTTTTATATTAAGTTAAATAGAATTCTGTCACATTATATTTGGAATGCTAAAAAACCTAGAATAAAATACTCTACTCTCCAACTCCCTCAGAAACACGGGGGTATTGAAATGCCAGCGCCTCAGTCTTTCGTTCAGACAATACACCTGAATCGGATACTTAATTGGGTACGGAAACCCTCACATAAACTGTGGGTCTCTATAGAAGAGGATATCCTCCAGTATCCATGGAGACAAATTGTCTTCTCAGCTTCAACAACTCCCCGTCAAACTAAGGTTTTTAATGCACTTACGGATGAAACCCGCAAAATTTTGAATCATACAAACGTGCACACGAGATGCGCCCCATATCCCTCTCCTTTGCTACAAATTAGAGACCTTATACTAAATACAGACCCCAATTATAACACTTCCATCCCTAAAGACATTATATTCAATGATTCAACAGTGGACTCTCTGATAACCGCTGGCATAGTGCTCATGAAAGAAGCCTTAACAGATTACCTAAAATGCTCTCCAATACCTCCTATGATATATAACAAATTAGCACACTCATTTAAATTACTACTCAAACATGCAGATCTCCAGCGATCCATGACACACTTTCAGACCTCTCTAGCTAAAATCAAACCCCCTAAGAAAGTAATCTCGACTTATAGTAAACTACTTACGACACCGCTAACGCAAACAACGCACTCTTTCATTAAAGCTTGGGAGGTTGACCTCTCCCGGAAGTTTAGAGAAACAGAGATTCAATCACTTCTCGCGGCTCGAAATTGACCTCATGCTGCGTAAGGATGCAGGAAAGTGGGTATAAGATCCTGAATAGATGCAATCTGACCCCTACCTTACTGCACAAGTATAACCCAAGCTATAACCCCACTTGCTGGAGATGTGGTCAACATTTGGGGACTTACTACCACTTATGGTGGACTTGCCCACGTATAGTACCTTACTGGATGCATATTATATCTCAAATTAATGCAATAGCAAAAACGAATTTACCCCTTACTCCTGAGATTTGTCTGTTCCAACTGCTCCCAGGCAGACTCACCAAACATACCGCAAAATTACTGAGACACCGGCTTGCGGCTGCCCGCATATTAATACCCACATTGTGGAAAGCGTCTCATCCCCCACCATCCAGCTTTTGGCTAGATAAAGTGGACTCGCTGTACCGTTTGGAGGAGCTCGCAAGCTGGGAGTCAAAAACACACAACATTTTCTGTCTTGTATGGGCCCTCTGGGCGACATTCCGACATTTTACCAATCACTCATAACTCTCAACTGATACTGGCATGATAAACTCTTGGCAAGCTTCTCCCTCCCCCCCTCCCCTCTATTCCTTCTCCCCCTGGACCTCCTGACCCAATGTATGACGTCTTATACAATGTGTTAACATCTCCTTTTACTGTATTCCTGATTTCCAGATATATTGCTTTGTTACCCGGAGGAACGTCTAATTGATGTTAAGTTACGTCTTAGATCCGCCGACTTTGAATCGCACAACATCTCAGTATTTACTCATTGTGGTGATCTTGATAATTTACCCTCTGGTATTTTTGTTACTTATGTATACTACAATACTGATTATTGTTGTATTCAATATATTACAAAATAATAAAAAGAATTTTGAAAAGAAAAAAGGCATAACAACATCTTTCAAGTTCTGCCATATAGCCTCACACGTTTCCTTTACATTAACACGAATTGTGGATTTGCTACAGAGATACTTAAAATGTAATGATTAGAAACAATTCCAGTAGCTAAATACCTGTTGGTTGAAAAAACACTATCAGATTTCTGAATTGAATGCATAAATAAAATGAAATAATAAAAAAAAATTAACTCAAAGTAATACTGATTCTTTCCTGAGGAGAAATAGGCAGCCTCATATTAGTCTCTGCCGTGTCAAATGCACACGGAGAATATCCAGCAAATGATCAAAGAGTATAATGTGCATTTGATAATAATTTCTAAATTTCTGTAGATAATGGCGTAAATCACTAAATAACAACTCAAAATTCCCTTCAGTAAAACGCTGATAGTTTAGAGGATGAATCCACAAGATGGGACCCCAAAATAGAGTACAAAGAATTTCTGCCTCCATTTCACAATATAACACCACTTGCATGGTAGTCAGGTAGGAGACAGGCATCATTCTTGTGCCCATAAGTCAATTTTTTAACTGAGCAAAGTGGTTTGTCACACGACATAAAAAGGGATAAATGTCTTGTGACATACCGCCATTTGGTGCACCAATATTGAATTCAGGCCTACAGAGGTTCAGGCCCTGCAGAGATCCCCCTATACATACAGGGTATTGATTCAGCCATTTTAAAATACAGCGATTTTAAATACAGCCATTTAGTGCAAAGAAATATTTACTTCAGGCCTACACTAATTCAGGGCATGTGTAGATCCCCCTATACATACGGGGTTTGAATTAGGCATTGAAATACAGCAATTTGAAATACTGCCTTTTGTGCAAAAATATATTTACTTCAGACCTACACTGATTCCAGAGCGTGTGTAATCCCCCTATACATACAGGGGTTTGATTCAGCCATTTGAAATACACCCATTTAGTGCAAAGAGATATTTACTTCAGGCCTACACTGATTAAGGGCGTGTGTGATCCCCCTATACATACAGGGGTTTAATTCAGCCATTTGAAATACAGCCATTTGAAATACAGCCATTTAGTGCAAAGATATATTTACTTCAGTCCTACACTGATTCAGGGCGTGTGCGATCCCCCTATAAAACTATCTGTTAAATTTTCTGGTGAAATTACCTTTTTTGGGGTGTAGAGTACCACTGCTATACCTAGTAGGCCGTTTAAAAAATATATAAATTGTCATTAACATTTTCTGCTGAAAATAACCAATTTTGGGTATATAGTAACACTACTATACCTAGTAGGCCGTTTAAAAAAATATATATAAATTGTTTCACATTTTCTGGTGAAATTAACCAATTTTTGGGTGTATAGTACCACTACTATACCTAGTAACATAGTAACATAGTATATAAGACCGAAAAAAAATGTGTCCATCCAGTTCGGCCTGTTTCCTACAAGTTGATCCAGAGGAAGGCAAAAAAACCTGTGAGGCAGAAGCCAATTTTCCCCACCTTCCCGACTCCAATCAGGCAATCAGAATAACTAACTGGATCAACGACCCCTCTCTAGTAGCTATAGCCTGTAATATTATTACACTCCAGAAATACATCCAGTCCCCTCTTGAATTCCTTTATTGTACTCACCATCACCACCTCCTCAGGCAGAGAGTTCCATAGTCTCACTGCTCTTACAGTGAAGAATCCATTTCTATGTTTGTGTACAAACCTTCTTTTCTCCAGACGCAGAGGATGTACCCTCGTCACAGTCACAGTCCTGGAGATAAATAGATGATAGGAGAGATCTCTGTACTGACCCCTGATATATTTATACATAGTTATTAGATCTCCCCTCAGTCGTCTTTTTTCTAAAGTGAATAACCCTAATTTTGATAACCTTTCAGGGTACTGTAGATCCCTCATTCCAGGTATTACTTTAGTTGCCCTCCTCTGAACCCTCTCCAGCTCTGCTATGTCTGTCTTGTTCACAGGAGCCCAGAACTATACACAGTACTCCATGTGTGGTCTGACTAGTAATTTGTAAAGTGGTAGGACTATGTTCTCATCACAGGCATCTATGCCCCTTTGATGCAACCCATTATTTTATTGGCCTTGGCAGTAGCTGCCTGACACTGGTTTTTGCAGCTTAATTTGCTGTTTATTAAAATTCCTAGATCCTTTTCCATGTCAGTGTTACCGAGTGTTTTACCATTTAATATGTACGGGTGACTTGCATTATTCCTTCCCATGTGCATAACTTTACATTTGTCAGTGTTAAACCTCATCTGCCATTTCTCTGCCCAAGCCTCCAATCTATCCAGATCCATCTGTAGCAGTATACTGTCCTCTTCAGTGTTATTTACTTTACACAGCTTAGTGTCATCTTCAAAAATAGATATTGTACTGTGCAAGCCTTCTACAAGATCATTAATAAATATATTGAAGAGAATAGGGCCCAATACTGACCCCTCAGGTACCCCACTAGTGACAGTGACCCAATCTGAGTATCTACCGTTAATAACCACCTCTGTTTTCTATCACTCAGCCACTTACTTACCCACATACAGACATTTTCTCCCAGTACAGAGCATCCTCATTTTATATACTAACCTTTTATGAGGTACATTGTCAAATGCTTTGGAGAAGTCCAGATATACTGACATCCATTGATTCGCCGCTGTCAAGTCTAGAACTTACCTCCTCATAGAAGCTGATTAAATTTGTTTGGCATGACGATCCCTCATGAAGCCATGCTGATATGGCGCTATTTGCTTATATTCATTGAGATACTCCAAAATAGCATCTCTTAGAAACAGTTCACAGCAAACAGTTTACCAACAACAGATGTTAAACTTACCGGCCTATAATTTCCAGGCTCTGTTTTTGGACCCTTTTTGAATATTGCACCACATTTGAATATTAGCGCCAATCCTGTGGAACATTCCCTGTCAGTATAGAGTCCGTAAATATCAGAAATAAAGGTTTTGCTATGACATCACCTAATTCCCTTAGGATACGGGGGTGTATGCCATCCGGTCCTGGCGATTTGTCTATTTTAATCTTTTTAAAGTCGCTGTTGTACTTTTTCCTGGGTCAGATAGGGCACTTTGAATGGGGAATTTACTTTTATATTCTGCATTTCATCTGACAGTTTATTTTCCTCAGTGAATATAGTGGAGAAAAAAATATTTAATAGTTTTGCTTTATCCTTGTCGCTCTCTGCAACACCCCCCTATGTAGAGGGCCAACTCCTTCAGATTTATATTTTTTACTTTTTATATAATTGAAGAACATTTTAGGGTTAGTTTTACTCTCTTTGGCAATTAATCTTTCGGTCTCTAGTTAAGTAGGCCATTTTCAGGTGACAATAAACAATTGTTTTCTGTCATAGAACCCTGATCGACCAAGTAGACAGGTTAAATAATTTAAGTAATTTTTCTGTTATATTCTTGGGTTGATATTATACAATTTTAGACATTAATAAAACCCTGCTCTGCATAGGTGACAGGGAATAAAATTACAGAAATGCTTCTTTAATTGATGCACGCCAACTCCTTTGATTCAATGCTTAAACTTAAACAATTTGTACCACATTTAAGCTTCAATACTTTGCCCCACATTTCCTCTATACTCTTTTTGTCCCACATTTGCGCCTCAATAGCTGTTCACACATTTACTGTATGCTCGATCCCAATTTTTTTATACATTTATCTCCTTAAATTTGGTCTCTTTTCTCACGCTCCTCTCTGGCCTGGAACCCTGATTCCCGCCACCCATGATCACCATGGTAGCGCATTAAAGAACACCAAAAGTTGATAGAGCAGATATCTAATTGGACCCTGAACATCACGGGGAAGTGCGACATGGTGGGGCGGTAAGTGTGCACACGCCTACACGAACTGACTGACAGGGGTCAGCCCCTGCAACTTCTGGAAGAGGGGTTAGGTGGTCACTTGGACCTAGCGTAACCTTTGCAACCTCTCTGACTAGTAATAGGTAAAATTTAATTTTTATTAATCACTCTACTAAAAATGCATTAACTACTTGGGAACATGCAACTTCTGGGTCTCCAAATTGGGCACATGGCCTGAGCTTGCCCTTTACCCCTTGGAGGTGCTGGCCTGCAGCCAGTGTATTGTCTGAACGTGTATTTAGCATGGCTGGAGATGGTTATCACAGGTTAAATTTCCCAATGTTTTGGGGTGTACCCTAATTTTAAAAATAAAATTTAAAACCACAAAAGCAATGTAGGCTACCTCCTCCTCTTCCACCGCCGCTTCCACCTTCACCGCCACATCCACCGCCTCCTCAAACTCCTACTCCATATGGACCTCGTCCTCCTAGATCAAGATTATTATTTTTACCTATTTTATGTTATTTAAAGTTTATCCAGGTGTCCGCTCAACTCTAATAAAGATTATTGATGTTCTAAGGAATTTTTTTCTACTTTATTGTTGATAGTTATATATTAGGAAAGTACACCTGAATATTTGTGTTTGATGATAGATCATTTGGGTTTAAATATTACATGGGCAGTTAGGAAGATATAACGTCCCTTCCCATACTCACCGGTCCATGTGTCGGTGGTTATGTGGACCTTGTCACTAATAGCGTTGCGCAGCGCACACCTGTTTATTTTCCACCACTTTTTCATGCAGGGCAGAGATGTCCTGCCTGGAAAAGTAGTGGCGGCTGAGGACCATGTACCATGGGACAGTTGCCATCATGACCTTTTAAAACTCTCCACCATACGAAATGGCAGCATTTCAAAGGCCAGCAATTTTAAAATGCTGGCATTCAGGGCCAGAGCTTGTGGGTGGGTAGGGGTTCT
>CM065595.1:44017140-44082140 GCA_033119425.1 Bufotes viridis | reverse complement strand
AACAAGAAGGTAAATGATTATATTATATTGTTTATTGGATTTGTTGTTGTCTCCTAATTCACATGTGATTGATTTTGGGCAGTGATTTCCATCAGTGATCGTGAGCCAAAACCATGAGTGGAGGCTACACAGACATAAGGTGTAAGAGAAAGATCTGCACCTGTTCTGTGTTTAGAGCCGCACCTGGTTATTCCGTCCGCGATGTGGTGCGGAGACCTGACACACAAAGTAAGTCAATAGGGACGGATCCGTTTTCTCTGACACAATAGAAAACGGATCCATCCCCCATTGACTTTCAATGGTGTTCATGTCGGATCTGTCATGGCTATAGAAGACATAATACAACCACATCCGTTCATGACAGATGCATGCGGTTGTGTTATGGTAGCGGAAGCCTTTTTGCAGATCCATGACTAATGTGGAAGTAGCCTTATCCTGGGAAGGTAATAGTTAAAGTGTCTGAATCCTGGCCTTCATCATGAAGATGCTACAAATTATGCAAAACACAAGAATATTTCACAATAATTTCAGCAGTAACTACAGAAACATTTATGGCGGTGTGAAAAATCCGCCATTTAGTGGCTAATATCCCACATGCACATGCAACAACCCTATGTACACGACATAACCTATAACTAAATACACACTTTACCACACAGAGATGTCTTTGTGGGTAGGGACTCATTATATGTTCGGATAATGCAAACGCCTCATCAAAAAAGGCATTGGTGGCCCCAAAGTCCCTGGTAGAGCAGCATTTAGCGGAATGCTAAGAGAACCTTCCTGGAGGTGACTTCCAAATGCAGATAGACTCAGAAGATTACAGTCGCTACTACTGCCATACAGTGGCGTAACAAGAGTTCAATGGGCCCCAGGGCAAACTTTGAATTGGGGCCCCCCCCAAAGCCGCCACCCATCCACAAGCCGCCACCCACCCACAAGCCGCCACCCACCCACGGCATTAAAGTGTTGTAGTCGAATTTTAAATAAGGAAGTAGGGTTTTTTTGTTTTTTTAATGTTTCCAAATAAAATACACAAATAAAAAAAAAAATTTCAAGTAGTCCAAACGATTCCCCACATAAGGCATAAACCTACTTGACCCATATCTTGGTAAATTACCTACAATCAAAAAAGATAATCACCACATAATATTGGCTGTCAGTTTGGTGCCTAATTATTTCACAATATCATCATCCATCCATCCATCCGCCCCACCCCGGCCCTGATTTCTATTATGTAAGAATACAGGGGTGGGGTGGATAGATGATCTCGGTAATGAAAAGTCTGAAATCAGGGTCAGGGGTGGGGCGGAGATGGATTGGATCATAAAGATTCAGTGGACAGGTTACACGCACGCGCACCAATAATTTATAGTTGTTATTCGTCCATCCCTGGCCACAACATGTCCTGCCAAATAATTATTCAGACAACCACCCGGGCCCCACCCTACCCTATTAGTATTATTACACATTTGTGCCCCAAAATACATAATTACTAAAAACTACCTGTAGTCCAGACTCCAGAAAGTTCACTGCTCCTGGCTCCTGCTCTGGGTCAGCGGCTGTCACAGTGATGGCGAATGGCGGCGATGATGTGGGTGTCCTGTCCACTGCTAAGTCTGACTGCAGGCGGGGGGTGCTCTTTTAAATTGCCTGGTGGTGGTGCTGGCGGGCGGGCTCTTGCTGCGCCTGGGCCAGGCTGGCAGTGGGAGGGGGGTCACAAATCACTCAGCAGCTGCCTGCACACTCCCTCCCCTCCCTGAGTCCCTTTGAGTCATGTTCACTGTTCGCTCAGCCTGTTTGTTCAGGCCTGGCCTGAACATGATAAGCAAATATCTATGGGTGGCTCACTGTCACTCACAGCCACAGACAGGCCGCAGGCGCCTCTGGCCTGAACAAACAAGCTGAACTTGGTGAACGTCACGTGACTTTTCACTTATCTCACAGTGACAGTCACAGGACTCAGACAGGGAGGAGGAGGAGGGGAGCATTCAGGCAGCTGCTGGCTCAGGCTGGGGCCCGGGCCGCCAGGCAGCTCTGTAATTTAAATGGTGGCCGCACTGGCCGGGCCCGGGTGGCTGACTGGGAGGGGGAGCGAGGGGGGGCTGGCGGTCGGCGTCGGCGAAGCCCGGGCGGGCAGCTCACGGCGGGCGGGTCAGAGCCAGATGAGGACTCTCTCCGGCCGGCCCGGGCTCGCTCTGCGGCTGCCACGCCCACATGTGAGTCACGTGAGCGTGACTGAGTCGGAGTCCTCTGCAGCAGTCTCTCCGGCGGCAGATGGTGCGAGGCGCGCGCCGGACCAACCGCGCGCCCGCACTTCCGCTCCGCCTCTGCCTCCTTAGTACTCGCGGCTGCGGCTCCTGCCGCCGAGTCCTGCCCCGGCCCAGCAGCATGCCGTCACCGTGGATTTTTTAAAGATGAGGAGGAGTCTGGAGAGGTGGGGGAGGGCCCGCTCACCGCCGCCTGCAGCGGGCCCCCTCCACCGCCGGGCCCGGTCGCGGTCGCACACTCTGCGACCGCGATCGTTACGCCCCTGCTGCCATATCCCCCAACTTCAATCACTGTAAAACAGTAGTTGCTGTCCACCAGGGCCTAGAAAAACTATTGAAATTTTTTTTTTTTTAATTATAGAATCGAGAACCACTTAAAGGCGGTTTTTGAAGTCTAATGTGTTTCCCATCTAAGGACTCCAGACAATTTGGAAAATTAGTTGTTGCCAAAAATCCAGCAGCTTGGGGGTGTGGTCAACCGCTGAGCTGCTAAGTCGCATCTCAGAGCACTCTCTGAGCTATTGATTTAATCATTGGCCATCGGCGGCTATTTTACCCAAGAAACCCCTTCAAGAGACTACAGGAGAGTTCTCTAGAGGCACCCAAGCTATCGGAACCTAGTTTAGTTAATTCTGGACTGTGTGCGCAGGATTCCAGCCTTAGGTCTACGACTGCCTAACCTGCATCGCTGGGAGGCCTAACACCCGGCCGCAAACGACCGACCATCGCCCTGCAGGCACCAGCGCCAGAAGGTGAATCCTTCCTACGATGAAAGAATAGTAACACCGGCGAACCTGCTAGCAACACTCACCCCGGAGAACGGACCGCGGCCTATGAGATCTGCTGCCTAACGCATTACAGCCTACTCCAGACACCACGCACAAGACCCACGTGAGAAGACTCAAGGCCCGACCACAGTGCCGTTCCTCACAGAGGCCCCTTAGCCTCATAGAGACAGCCCAAATAACAGCCATGAGACGGTCACCCTATTACCACCACAAGGCCAGACCATAGGCACCGTTCCTATCTCCCGGCCCTAGAACCTCCTTAAGGCCTAATCACTGCAACATAATGCGGATTCCTGGTGACTATCCACCTCGGGCAACTTTATCCTTAAGAAGCCTCGCCACTGCCTCCCGCACTTCCCACATACACTCCAGCATAGAACTAGGATTGAGAACACTGCTCTAATTTTTCTGGGACTGACGAGACCCACTGGTCCATTTGCTGAACCTTTTGACCCATCTGCACCCTACTAGTGGACTTTGTGCCATAATTTTTAATTGTCTACAGTTCCACCGTAAGACACCAATGTGCTGATTATATACTGGCGTAAACAGGCCCAACTTACAATTAGTGACACAGCTTGACAAAATGGTTAAAATTGGGAACACTGTCTCCAAAGACTCCAACCTCACACAAAAACTGTCTGCGCCATAGGGGGAGATGGATAAATACATGAAAAAGAAAAACCCTCACCTCAAGATGAATACCCGATCTAAAGATACTTTCCCAGTAGCTCCCCTGAACACAGGGGAAGAAACTGACAGTGACACTGAGATACCTTCACAGCGGGACGCATTACCAGTCTCCCGTTCATTTCTGCAAAAATCCCTAGAAAGTGCTTTAGCCAAAGCCCTTGACCCTCTCTCTAAAGAGCTTTAAGATTTAAAACATGATATCAAGCACTTAGGTGCCAGAGTCAAACAACTTGAAGCAACACAAGCCACTCTCTGTAATTATACTACGGACCTAGCCTCCAGTTTCACTACATGTCAAAATTATCTTAACGTGGCATTTGATGCACTGGAGGATCAGGAAAATAGAGGCCGAAGAAATAACCTCCGTCTGAGAGGTCTTCCAGAATCTGTTGAAAATTCCACCCTAACAACTACTGTAACTGACATTTTTCGTAATATCCTGGGAAAACATACTCAGGAGAGATCATAATTGAACGTGTCCATAGGGCACTGAAACGGAAACCTAGAGACACAGACCCCTAGGGACGCAATTTGTCGCTTGCTGCATTTCCCTGTTAAGGAGGACATATTACGCCTCTCAGAACATCTCTTCATGTCGCCTTTGAAGATGAGCAAATACATATATACTAAGATCTTTCCCCCAGACACTACTTAAAAGAAGAACCCTCAAGCCCTTGACTACAGCTCTTTGCTCCAAAGGGATCCAATACAGCTGGCAGTTCCCGTTCGGACTAGGATTCGCGTCAGGAGGGAAGAGATTCTTGGTCCGTTCCACTGCTAACCTACCAGGAGTTTACAAAGCCCTGGACCTCCCGGACTTGCAGATTCCTGATTGGGCTGTGATAAAAGATATGGTCCTGGATAACATACCACAGATCCTTTCTCCTAAACCTTGTGAAGAAGTCGCATTAGGACGTATCACTAAGTCCAGGAAGAAGTCGGGCAAACTAGCCCCGAAGAGTATTATCCCTGATGACGCCTGAATATAAGAAATGAAGATCTACTCATCCACTATAACATCCTCATCTGTGGATAGTAATCCAAAAATTTAATTGCTGGTTTGCTGTTGTATGACTTTCTTTGGATTTCTTTTTCTTACTTCCCTACTTTGGTATTGCCCCACCTCCCTCTCTAGTCCTTCCCCTATTCCTCTATTATTTAAACTCTCCCCTACTCCCTACCTCCCGCTCCTATACGCTTTTTTTTTTTTTTTTTAGCTTATTCTCACTTTCAGTCACTCTATATTTGATAATCTCTTCGTGTGAAGACTAGGTTGAAGAAGTTGGGCCCCTAGGGCCAAAATTGCTAACTAATTGTTTTATTGCCTGTTCTACAATACCAGTTACAATACTTTATTATGACACTCATGTTGGAGTGTAACCGGTTAATTGCTATGCTCATGATGCACAGTTATGCGTCATTTTTATATTGTTGCTGACATTGAATAACTGTCTTTGTCTTCTCACATTGTTTCTGTTTTTCCCTCCCCCTCTTTCCCTCCCTTCCCGCCCTGAAGATCCCTTTCAAGCCCTCCGATATCTGAAACCTTATCCTGAATCAGATTCTTTTACACAAACGACATTATGGCAAGTATCAAAATAGTTACATACAATGTAGATTGGCTCAACTCTCCCTCAAATAGAGGACAGGTGTTAGGCCTCCTTAGGAGAAACAAAGCAGATATTTGTCTTCTCCAAGAGACGCATTTCAAAAAACTAAAAAGATCCCAACCATGAATAGGTTGCATTAATCCCAATCGTATCATTAAGGTTCAGACACCAAAGCCTCCAAAGGTGTAAGCATTGGTTTAAGCAAAAATGTGAACTTCACTTTACTAGACAAATGCACTGATCTGGAGGGTCGATATATTTTCATTAAAGGAAAGTTGGTACACTGACGTTCACCGTAGGGAATGTCTACGCACCTAATACAGAACAAATCCCCTGGCTCACGGCAACCCTAAAGAAACTCTCGTCCTTCTCAGATGGTACTTTAATCTTAGGAGGCAACCTAAATGTAACGCTAAACCCTATTATAGATTCACCCAATGGCAAAACAAGCATCCATTTTAAAACCCTCGCAAAATTGACATGTGCCCTGCAGTCTTTACAGCTGGTCAATTCTTGGAGAACATTAAACCCTACAGTCAAAGATTACACATATTACTCATCTCCACATAATTCATACAGTAGACTTGACTATATATTCCTTCCTAATATGCATATACAAAATTGTCTTTCAGCGTCCATCATATTTCAGGTCCTATCAGACTATTCTTTAGTAGAATTGGTATACTCGATAGCTCAAGCACCACCACCTTTCCGATGTTGGCGCCTAAACGACCTACTTCTGAAATCCCCTCAAAACGTTCAAAGATTTAACTCACGCCTGACTGAGTTCTTTACCCGTAATGACACTGGAGAGATTTCTGTGCAGACGCTTTGGGAAGCACATAAATCATATGTTAGAGGAGAGCTAATCTCCCTTTCTGCATATGTACACAAAGTTAGGACACAAAAAATTTCTGAACTTCAACAGACGATTTCTTGTCTAGAGAGTCTGCACAAAAATCCCTCTTAGCTTCTCATTTAGATAATCTAACCTCTTGTCACACCAAACTTAAAAATTTGCTAAATCTGAGCTCAGCTAAAGCTTATCTAACAGCGAAATTTAAGCACTGCGCACACGGTGACAAATCCACCAGATTCATGTTAGCACAAATCAAACAAAGGAAAGCTAAATCCTTCATAGCAAATATTAAAAACTCAAAAGGTACGTGAGTTTAGTACTTTTATAAAGAATTATACAATTTAGAGACCCCACAGGATGCAACAGATTAGCCAAAATCTGAATTAATATCAGAATTTCTGGCTTCTTTAAACCTTCCACAAGCGACCCCAGCACAAATTCAAAATTTATGCTCCCCAATCTCGACACTGGAGATCAAAGAGGCGATTATGTGTTCCCCAAAAATTAAAACACAGGTCCGGATGAACTAACCGCATTCTACTACATTTCGTGTTTAGATACACTCTCACCACATCTAGTCAAATTATATAACTCAGCATTATTAGGAAAACCCTTCTACAAACAGACCCTGATGGCTCAAATCACGGTCATTCATAAAGAGGAAAAGACCCTAGCTTATGTGACAACTATCGCCCATTTTGCTCCTGAATTTTGACCTTAAAATTTTCGCAAAAATGATAGCCTGTAGACTCCAAATATTGTTACCTACATTAGTCGCGCCTGACCAAGTAGGGTTTGGGATGGGTAGAGAAGGGAAGGACAACATATACAGGGTCCTCCAATTAATTACATATGCTCAGCATTTGAATATCCCACTGCTCCTTCTCAGTACTGACGCCGAAAAGGCATTCGATAGAGTAGATTGGGGATACCTGAAAGCCTCCCTGCTGGCTTTTGGTATACCTCCCCTTTGTCCAAGCTATATTCACTATGTATGAATGCCCTTCGGCCAGTATTGATCAACAGTGTGCTGTCGCCCATGTTCCCTATCTCAAACGGTACCAGGCAAGGGTGTCCTTTGTCACCGCTACTCTTTGTCCTGACAATGGAAACACTTCTGCAAAAACTAAGACAGGAACCTGGAATATCAGGGATATATTGTGGTGGGAGGGAACACAAGGTGGCAGCATACGCTGACGATCTCCTACTCCTAAACTCCAACCCGACAGTGGCCTTGCCGATCATTGAAAGCATTTTTGACAAATTTGGCATACTATCAAATTTTAAGGTCAATATGAGTAAGTCTCAGGCACTTAATATTTCAATGTCTACCTCGGAGGCCTCCCGACTGTCAAGAAACTCACCCTTTGACTGTAAACAACCTTATATTAAATTCCTAGGAGTCAAAATCTCCCCTAAAATACAGGTACTTTTTAAAAACAGTTTTATACCCCTACTAAAAGATATCTAAAAATTCTTGAAGAATGGCCCACTCCTGATATTTCCTGGTTTGGGCAGAAAAATATAGCAAAATGTCTCATATAGCCCAAGGTGACCTACTTGTTACAAGCCCTATCGATCCATATCCCCAACAGTTTTTATATTAAGTTAAATAGAATTCTGTCACATTATATTTGGAATGCTAAAAACCTAGAATAAAATACTCTACTCTCCAACTCCCTCAGAAACACGGGGTATTGAAATGCCAGCGCCTCAGTCTTTCGTTCAGACAATACACCTGAATCGGATACTTAATTGGGTACGGAAACCCTCACATAAACTGTGGGTCTCTATAGAAGAGGATATCCTCCAGTATCCATGGAGACAAATTGTCTTCTCAGCTTCAACAACTCCCCGTCAAACTAAGGTTTTTAATGCACTTACGGATGAAACCCGCAAAATTTTGAATCATACAAACGTGCACACGAGATGCGCCCCATATCCCTCTCCTTTGCTACAAATTAGAGACCTTATACTAAATACAGACCCCAATTATAACACTTCCATCCCTAAAGACATTATATTCAATGATTCAACAGTGGACTCTCTGATAACCGCTGGCATAGTGCTCATGAAAGAAGCCTTAACAGATTACCTAAAATGCTCTCCAATACCTCCTATGATATATAACAAATTAGCACACTCATTTAAATTACTACTCAAACATGCAGATCTCCAGCGATCCATGACACACTTTCAGACCTCTCTAGCTAAAATCAAACCCCCTAAGAAAGTAATCTCGACTTATAGTAAACTACTTACGACACCGCTAACGCAAACAACGCACTCTTTCATTAAAGCTTGGGAGGTTGACCTCTCCCGGAAGTTTAGAGAAACAGAGATTCAATCACTTCTCGCGGCTCGAAATTGACCTCATGCTGCGTAAGGATGCAGGAAAGTGGGTATAAGATCCTGAATAGATGCAATCTGACCCCTACCTTACTGCACAAGTATAACCCAAGCTATAACCCCACTTGCTGGAGATGTGGTCAACATTTGGGGACTTACTACCACTTATGGTGGACTTGCCCACGTATAGTACCTTACTGGATGCATATTATATCTCAAATTAATGCAATAGCAAAAACGAATTTACCCCTTACTCCTGAGATTTGTCTGTTCCAACTGCTCCCAGGCAGACTCACCAAACATACCGCAAAATTACTGAGACACCGGCTTGCGGCTGCCCGCATATTAATACCCACATTGTGGAAAGCGTCTCATCCCCCACCATCCAGCTTTTGGCTAGATAAAGTGGACTCGCTGTACCGTTTGGAGGAGCTCGCAAGCTGGGAGTCAAAAACACACAACATTTTCTGTCTTGTATGGGCCCTCTGGGCGACATTCCGACATTTTACCAATCACTCATAACTCTCAACTGATACTGGCATGATAAACTCTTGGCAAGCTTCTCCCTCCCCCTCCCTCTATTCCTTCTCCCCTGGACCTCCTGACCCAATGTATGACGTCTTATACAATGTGTTAACATCTCCTTTTACTGTATTCCTGATTTCCAGATATATTGCTTTGTTACCCGGAGGAACGTCTAATTGATGTTAAGTTACGTCTTAGATCCGCCGACTTTGAATCGCACAACATCTCAGTATTTACTCATTGTGGTGATCTTGATAATTTACCCTCTGGTATTTTTGTTACTTATGTATACTACAATACTGATTATTGTTGTATTCAATATATTACAAAATAATAAAAAGAATTTTGAAAAGAAAAAAAGGCATAACAACATCTTTCAAGTTCTGCCATATAGCCTCACACGTTTCCTTTACATTAACACGAATTGTGGATTTGCTACAGAGATACTTAAAATGTAATGATTAGAAACAATTCCAGTAGCTAAATACCTGTTGGTTGAAAAAAACACTATCAGATTTCTGAATTGAATGCATAAATAAAATGAAATAATAAAAAAAAAATTAACTCAAAGTAATACTGATTCTTTCCTGAGGAGAAATAGGCAGCCTCATATTAGTCTCTTGCCGTGTCAAATGCACACGGAGAATATCCAGCAAATGATCAAAGAGTATAATGTGCATTTGATAATAATTTCTAAATTTCTGTAGATAATGGCGTAAATCACTAAATAACAACTCAAAATTCCCTTCAGTAAAACGCTGATAGTTTAGAGGATGAATCCACAAGATGGGACCCCAAAATAGAGTACAAAAGAATTTCTGCCTCCATTTCACAATATAACACCACTTGCATGGTAGTCAGGTAGGAGACAGGCATCATTCTTGTGCCCATAAGTCAATTTTTTTAACTGAGCAAAGTGGTTTGTCACACGACATAAAAAAGGGATAAATGTCTTGTGACATACATGCAATTGCGCATCGCATGCAAGTCACAACACATTTTTGTAACGCGACATTGGTGTGACAAAATGTTGCGCAACAAATGTCATCGCGTAGCCCTAGTCTTATGCCTCGCTTCAGGCTCTGACTGCACAGCGTGCAAACCACCCATGTCTTGTTGTCAGCACACTGCCTAAAAAACTGCCATGCCAGGGAACTCCTTTGCATCGGCTTTGGTGTGCTATGTCTCTTGGCACGTTTAGCAGTAGCAGGTGTACTGGCTGGGGGCCAGCCCAGGGGTGTAGTTGGAAAAGACTGCCCCCCCTCCCGGATCTCCTATACCCACATACCTATTGGACTTCCCACCCCTTCCAGAGCTCCCACCCAAACACCCCTCCAGGACCTCACACCCCAACATCCCCACACCCCTCCCTAGATTCCCCTAAGTGTCATCCACAGATCTCCCTAAGTGTCATCCACAGATCCCACAAGTGTCATCCACATATCCCCATAAGTGTCATCCACAGATCGCACCTAAGTGTCATCCACAGATCCCACAAGTGTCATCCACAGATCCCACAAGTGTCATCCACATATCCCCCTAAGTGTCATCCACAGATTGCCCCTAAGTGTCACCCACAGATCGCCCCTAAGTGTCATCCACAAATCCCCCCTTAGTGTCATCCAGAGATCCCCCCTAAGTGTCATCCCCAGATCCCCCCTAAGTGTCATCCACAGATCCCCCCTAAGTGTCATCCACAGATCCCCCCCTAAGAGTCACCCACAGATCCCCCATCAATGTCATCCACAGATCTCCTCCCCACGCAGAGCCACCTCCTAGCTAATTTATTCACTGCACTTGCCTCTGTGTATTTGAATAGAAGCGCCGTAATCTCGCAGAAGCGCACTGGCAGAGGCCAGGAAGACGGCGCATGCGCACTTCGAAGCCTCTGCCAGTGCGCCTGTGCGAGATTACGGCGCTTCTCTTCAATTACACAAAGGCAAGGGCAGTGAATAAATTAGCTAGGAGGCGGCGCTGGGTGGGAAGGAGCGGCGCCGGTGCCTCCAGCAAGAGTGCGCTCAACGCTGTGGCGTACCTTGCTTATGGGTGGCACTGGCCCTAAATCCTTAGCCCGCGGCCCGGGCCCCCAGTGGCGTAGGGCCCCATAGCCATTGCTATGGCTTCTATGGCAATCTCTACGCTAGTGGGCCAGCCGCTCTGATTTTGCACATGACTCCTTCTTTTGCTGTATAGCTGGCGATGCGTGAACCCCACCTCTTCCTCCGAACTGCAAATGTCACTGGCATGACCTGGATGCCATGTGAGGTCTAGGACCTCAACATCCTCCACATCATCTTCCACCTGCTCCTTACCCCTTCCCCCCCTGGCCGGTCTGCACACTGCAGAAAGCAGCAGCAGTTGACACCTGTATTTTGTCATTGTCATCAGAGACGGTGTGGTGGTTCTTCCACATACTCATCCTCAAACATAAGTGGTTGGGCATCAGTGCACTCAATCTCTGTCATTTCTGGGGCAGGGCTAGGTGAATGGCCCATAAAAACCCTGCCAGCAGTGTCATCAAAAAGCATAAGTGATTGCTGCATGACTTGGGGCTTAGACTGATGTACAAATACTGCATTTTTATTGTTGATTGTAAAAAAAAAACTGTTTTTGTGCTAGATAGCACATTAGCGGCCTACGCTGCATTTCTGATATTCCAATAAAACCGTAACATACTGCATTTACATCGTTGTTTGCAAAAAACACAATTTTTGTGCTAGAAAGCACATTAGGATCCTACGCTGCATTTCTGATATTCCAATAAAATCGTAACATTCTGCATTTACATAGATGTTTGCAAAAAACACAGGTTTTTGAGCTAGATAGCACATTTGGATCCTACGCTGCATTTCTGACAGTCCAATTAAACCATTAACTTCGGCTGATGGTTTGAAAATTCACATTTTTTGTGATAGTGAAGTAATTGTATTGAATTTCTCAGTTACACTGTTGTGTGACATAAAGAAATGTTTTCTATTTATAACACCGACAATGCCTTACTGTTAGTGAACTTAATTGTTGACTATTGTCAGTTAAATTGTTACCTGAGATAAACCATCTGTTGAGTGAACGCAAATAATGAGGAGAACGTCAAATAAGGGAACTGGCCCTGCTCATAGGGCTGCTGGTGTTGGTGGAGCTCCTGTTGCAGGAAGAGGACGTATTGATCCTTGCCAGCTACACGCCCAAATTAAACACCTTCCTCAGGTGGGCGAATGCCGCTCTACGAATGGTGAGGCCAGAAAAAGTACAGTCGCTAGTAGATTGGGTAGCTGACAGTGCCTCCAGTACCTTCACATTGTCTCCCACCCAGTCCACTGCTGAAAACTCAGCAGTCCACTGCTGGAAAACTATCTAGCCCCTCACCCCCTTGCAAATCAGCCAAGCAGTCTGAGCACCAAGTCATGCAGCAGTCTCTTATGCTGGCAGGGTTTCCCGGGGCCATCTACCTAGCCCTACCCAAGAAGTAGAAGAGAATAAGTGCACCGATGCCCAACCACTTATGTTTGAGGATGAGGACATGGGAAGACCACCGCAAAACGTCTTTGATCACGACGAAACACAGGTGCCAACTGCAGAGGCTTTCTGCAGTGTGCAAACTGACAAGAAGGGCAGGGGTGAAGACTGGATGGAAGATGATGTGGAGGACGATGAAGTTCTAGACCCCACATGGAATCAAGGTTAAGCGAGTGACCTGTGCAGTTCGGAGGGAGAGGCGGTGGTCACACAGAGCCACCAGCACAGCAAAAGAAGGAGCAGGGTGCAAAAGCAGAGCGGACGTCCCCTAGACAGTACGCCTGCTACTGCCCACCGCACCCAGGGACCGAGCACACCAAAGCCAGCTCCACGGACTTCCCTGGCGTGGCAGTTCTTCAGACAATGTGCAGACAACAAGGCACAAGTGGTTTGCAAGCTGTGCAATCAGAGCCTAAAGCGAGGCATAAAAGTTCTAAACCTGAGCACAACCTGCATCAACAGGCATCTAAGTGCAAAGCACGAGCTGCAGTGGAGTAAACACCTCCAAAACCAAGAAAGGTCTCAGGCTACTCCTGTTCCCTCTTCTGCTGCAGTCTCAGCCTCTATCTCAACATCTGGAGTGACTGTGGCACCCCGCAAACAAAGGATGTGTCAGCAACGCCATCACGTCCGTCACCTTCAATAAGCAGCACAACAATGTCCCATGGCAGCTTTCAGCTGTCCATCTTCCAAACAATGGAGCGAAAGAGGAAGTACCCCCTACCCACCCACGATCCCTGGCTCTGAATGCCAGCATTTCAAAATTCCTGGCGTTTGAAATGCTGTCATTCCGTCTGGTGGAGACGGAGAGTATTAAAAGCCTTATGGCATTGGCTGTCCCACAGAACATCGTTCCCAGCTGCCAATACTTTTTCAGGCAAGCCATCCCTTACCTGCACAAACAAGTGGGGGACAAAATCACATGTGCACTGCGCAACGCCATCTGTGGCAAGGTCCACATAACTACCAATACGTGGACCAGTAAGCATGAGCAGGGACGTTGTATCCCCCTAACAGCACATTGGGTAAATGCAGTGGCGGCTGGGCCTGAGGCGGATAGCTGTATGGCGCATATCCTTCCGCCACCGAGTATTGCAGGGCATTTCTCTTTGTCCCCTGTTGCCTCCTCCTCCTACTTCAGCACAGCAAGGGGAAAACGACAGCAGACAGTTTTGAAAGTCTTCTGTTTGCGGGACAAACCCCACACCGCGCAGGAGCTGTGGACAAGCATGGAACAACAGACCGATGAGTGATTGGTGCCACTGAACCTCAAGCCCGGCCTGCTGGTGTGTGATAATGGGCGAAATCTCGTAGCAGCTCTGGGACTAGCGGGTTGACGCACATCCCTTGCCTGGCACATGTGTTGAATTTGGTGGTGCAGAAATTCCTGAAAACTACCCCAATATGTCAGAGCTGCTGCAGAAAGGGCGGGCCATCTGTGCGTGCTTTCTGCATTCTCACCCTGCTGCTGTTCGCCTGTCTGCGTTGCAGCGTAACTTTGGCCTACCCGCTTACTGCCTCATATGCAATGTGCCCACAAGGTGGAACTCCACCTTGCACATGCTGCAGAGACTGTGCGAGCAGCAGCAGGTGATAGTGGAATTTCAGCTGCAGCACGCACGGGTGAGATGCTCTGCGGAAGAGCACCACTTCACCGCCACTGAGTAGGCCCCCATGTGAGACCTGTGTACCTTGTTTAGCTGTTTCGACTACTCAACCAACATGGCCAGTGCTGATGACGCCGTTCTCAGCATTACTATCCAACTTCTATGTCTCCTTGAAAAAACGCTTGGCGATGATGGAAGAGGATGTGGCACAGGAGGAAGTGGAGGAGGAAGAGGGACCATTTCCATGGTTATCAGGCCAGTCATTCACAAGTGGCTCAGAGGGTGGGTTCCTGCACCAACATAGGCCAGGTAAACAATTGTCCAGCCAGGGCACAGTTCTGGAGAATGAGGAGGAGGAGGAACCGTGTTCACAGCAGGGTTTCACCCAAAGCAGCTCAGGGCCATCACTGCAGCGTGGCTGGGGGGATATCAAGGACACAGACGATACACCTCCCACAGAGGACAGCTTGTTGTTGCCTCTGGGCATGCCCATATAAACGACTATTTGCGGTAGTGCCTGCGGAATGACCACCGAGTTGCCCACATTCTAACTTGTGCTTATTACTGGGTGGCCACCCTGCTGGATCCCCGCTACAAGGACAACGTTCCATCTTCAATTCTCTCACTGGAGTGTAATGCGACTACAAGCGCACACTGGTAGATGTGCTGCTGATGGGAATGGAAGCACAAGGCGAAGGCAGAGAAAGAGGAAGAGGTTGTCAATGTAGTCGGGGCACCCCCAGCACCTTAGAAGGCAGGGTTAGCATGGCCGAAATGTGGAAAAGCTTTGTCACCATGCCACAACAACCAACACCACCAGCTGATATGCACCGTCTTAGGAGGAGGCAGCATTTCACCAACATGGTGGAGCAGTAGGTGTGCACACGCCTACACGTACTGACTGATGGGTCTGCCCCATTCAACTTCTCGGTCTCCAAATTGGGCACATGGCCTGAGCTTGCCCTTTACACCTTGGAGGTGCTAGCCTGCCCTGTAACCAGTGTATTTTCTGAACGTGTATTTAGCACGGCAGGGGACGTTATCACACACAAGCGCAGCCGCATGTCCACAGCCAAGGTGGACAAGCTCACGTTCATTAAGATGAACCAGGCATGCATCCCTCAGGACTTGTCTGTACCTTGTGCAGAATAGACATGTATACCGGCCTCACACAGCCATTGTTATACTCCAGAGCATTTTCTCTTTGTTTTATTTTATATATTCCACAATGTTTTGTGATCTACTCAAATAAAAAAAATAAAAAAGTGTTGGCTACCTCCTCCACTGCTGCTTCCACCTATACCGCCACGTCCACCGCCTCCTCGACCTCCTACTCCATATGGACCTTCTCCTCCTAGTTCAAGATTGTTATTTTTAATTTTCACTTATTTTATTTTAAGTAATTTCCCCATCCACATTTGTTTGCAGGGCACATGTCATGCTCTTACCAACATGTTGCTGCCCTTTGCAGCCCTCTAGCCCTTTCCATGACTCTTTTAGAGCCATTTTAGTGCCCCAAAGTTTAGGCCCCCATTGACTTCAATGGGGTTCAGGGTCAGGGTCAAGTTCGGGTCCCGAACTCGAACTTTGCGATGAAGTTCGGCCGAGCCCGGCGAACCCGAATTTCCAGGTGTTCCCTTAACTCTAGCTATCCACTACAGCTTCGAATGTGAGACTACCTTCATTTTATAGACAGACAATCATCTTGGCTATACCATAAATAACTTGGACTTGCAACTAGTTAGCATATGATTAGTCATGCTGATTCTTGTCATATTACTGCTTTGTTACTGTTTTTCTCCTAAAATTCAAAATTTTAATTTGTATTATTTTGAAAGTATTTTGCAAATCCAGCATTGGTTTTTAATACTGTCTGAATCCTTCTGGTTATGCTCTTAATAAGATTCAAGCATATCTCAACCGAAATTTTTTCCTAGGTCTCTTCTACATGTTCCCAATATTTATGCATACTGATCGACTCACTTGAGAACGAATACAGCTTTTTATTCAACTCTACCCACAAGTGTTTGATTGGGTTGAGGTCTGGGGACTGTGGGGACCAAGTCAACACCTGTACTTCATTGTCATTGAATCATTTCTTCCCCGATCTCGATGTATGCTTTGTGTCATTGTCTTGCTGGAACACTATGTTATATTTTTTATACCCATAGTACTTGAGTGTGCAAAGTAAAGTGTCTTGTAGGATACTCACAAATAGCTCACCATTCAGACCACCATCGATCCTGGTCAAGTATCTAAAGCCTTTGGCTGTGAAACAATCCCATCTCATCATGCTTCCTCCACTGAACTTTACAGTTCCTTCAATTTCTTGAGCCCTTAGTCCGTCTTTCCCCTGCTTCTTCCAGACCCATTTGTACCCATAAGGTCTATTGACTTTTGTCTCATCGCTCCAAATCACCAATTTCGAATCTTCTACTGTCAACTGTTTGTATTTTTTTGCAAACTCAAGGCAACGTGACTTATGATGATATTGAAGTCGAGTTTTCACCTTTTTTCAGGCCACCTTTCCAGACTTGTATAATGCACATAGCACGTTGACTCCTCATGCTTTTGCCACCCTCACCATTTCTGTGTCCCTTTCTGGCCTTGTTGACATTATTATTTATTTCACCCTTCTTCTGATCTCTCAGAAGAACCGAAAAATGAAAAACACAACTGATCCAGTCTTTGGAGCATCCATAGGGCCTGTATCGCATGGTCAGTATTTTGCATCATGATTTAATCATGACTTGGAAGCCAAAAGCAGTAGTTGGTCAATAACACAGAAGACATGCAAATATTTGCATAACATGTTATCTCTGTTTTGAACTCACTCCTGTTTTTGCCAATACTGATCAAATACTGATGCAAAAAACTGACCAAATACTAACCGTGTGATAGAGGCCATTAAAGTCCTTCATGCAGGACTTCTTGGGCCACTACATGATTATTTCCATTAATTCCATTATACCTGACACCAACATTGACCTGAAAGGCTGAGTTCACACTTCAGTTATTTGGTCAGCTTTTGACCCTTAACTGACCAAATAAGTGAAGTGTGAACTGATTCTGCCTGTCATACTGGAACACATTTACTGTTTTACTACCACAATGGACTGTTTCTGTTTCTGCATTGCACAGTGATGTACACCAAGATACTCTCTCGCTGCAGCTGAAAATAGCTGATTTATAATGCTTTTTGTGGGAAATTAATTCGTATCAAATCAAATTTTTAGTGGGAGAAATTCAGTAAAATGTCCAAATAAAATTTTTGTAAACTTCACTCATCTCTAGTGACCATAAATACACTTTTTTGCAACAGTCACTAAGGGGCCTTTGGCTGGGTTGCAGCCTTTTCACAGTGGTCTGGTCTAAGCACTGCACTGGTCCCCCATGCAGCGGAGAGTGGTGGCTATGCTCCCAAATGAGAGCCTTGCTCTTGTTCTAACAGCACAGACTGACAGGAGTGCTGATCTGTTTAACCCATTACATGCCATGGGCAATGGTGCCCGCCACATGTAAGCTGTGATAGTGGACTCCCTTTGTCTCCCACAACCCTGCAAATGTGATCACGGGGTGCTGATGTCTGTATATGCTTAGAACTGGTGTAGACCCCAAGCCTGCCTTGAGTGTTTTCTAGCAGGCTGTGCCTCTCTGGGGCAGCCTGCTAGTCAATATCAGTATAGCACTGACTTTAAAATGCAATGCATTATAGGGATACTGCATAGTATTTTAGAAGCAATCAAAAGATTGCCTGTTATAGTCCCCTTGGGCGACTATTAAGTGGTTAAAAAAAAAAACATGTATTACATTTTTAAAAATTACCATAAAAAACACTTTTTTCCAATGAAAACATTCTTTTCATTGAAAAAAAAATGCAAAAATAAAATATCCCCCACATGTTTAGTATCGCCACAACCAAAACAACCCACACTGCTGAAATATCATGTAAATTATCCCCTGAATGCTGTAATAATAAAAAAAATGCCAGAATTGCAAATGTATTCTTTGTCGCAAAAATATTATAACAATTGATCAAAAAGTGTTATTTACCCAAAAATCTGACCAAAAAACTACTAGTTATGAGTCTTGGGATGCGATAATGCAAATAGATTTACTTTTTAAAAAAGGGGTTTTATAATAAAGATTTTATTTTACTTATGCCAAAAAGTGAACGCAGCAAAATTTACAACGTTAACAGCAATATTGCTGTTTTTTTCCCATCGCCCTCCCGGAAAGAGTTAATAAAAGTTAATAAGAAAGTTATGTGTACCTCAAAATGGCACCATTAAAAACTATAACTTGTCCCACAAAAATTAAGATTTCACAGCTACTTTGACAGAAAAATAAAAAAGTTATAGCTCTTGGAATGGGACAATGAAAAAAGGAAGAAAAATGCTTGGTCAGTAAAGCCCAAAATAGGCTTGTCACTAAGGGGTTAAGAGTTTATGTGACCTAGAGGAAGCGCACCAACCTAAACTTTCCTGACATATTTCGGAGTGGTATGCTTAAGTGTATGGTTAGACTTTCCGGTGACACTTTAGTAAGTAATATAGTCATTAAAGACAACAGTATTTTAAAGTGGCCATAGGCTTTAGACAAATGTCAGCTGAGCACATTAATTTTGGCAGGACCAGCCAACCACTTAAAGGAGGATATTCTAGCAGTCCTAGAATATGCAGACGACGGGTTGTGTCCAGTTTTAGAGTGTGAGGGGGTGAGAGGAGTGCCTTGCTTTACTACCACTCCATTCTGGAGCCTGCTGCATGTAAAGGTCTCTCTTCTACTACCACCCTAATGACATATCACAGGCACAGATCACATAACTTCAATCTAATTGTAATGAACTCTGTGGAGAACTCTTTTAATGGTCCAGAATATCTACTTGCCAACATGTCTGATTGGCAGATTTTTGCTGTATAATTCACTGTCCATTAACAGCTTAGACAATTTTACCTTAATTTTTCTTAATCATGTTATACTAATTTTGCATATAATCATTACTGGAGTTTAATTGTCATGCTGTTTGTCTGTCATATATACAGCTAAACAAAAAGAAATAGGAGACTTAGTTGCACTTCTTGTCATATAAATCAAGTTATAATATCCTGTGCATTCACAGTGGAAAGTGATATACGATGTTGATTACACTTCAAGAAAGGAGACAGAGTATTTCCTGCAGAGTTTCAAACTCCATCTATTTCTGTCCTTGTCACTTGCTTGCATAAAAAAGTGAATGATTTTATCACGTATGAGAAGCTGGAAACATGTTGTTACTATATCAGTTTTTGGATGTACTGTATATCATATGGAGCTTTTAAAACTATGTTTTCTGTCAGATTTATTGTGCTTTAACTTTCCCCTGGCTTCAGAAGCAATTTAGTTTTCGTATAATATTAATTTCATGTCGAAGGAGAAAAAAAAACTCTTTTATTTTGTGCGGCTAATGTTACATAGAGTGCGGAAGCTATCTTAATGTACTCCTGGATGTAATTCTCAATCCTTTTCCTTGTTAATATACTTTGTAATCAATCAAGAGCAGGTTCTCTGCTTTGGTTCTGCCCTAGTACACCAAGGTGGTCTGATAAACTACCTTTCTAAGTAAACGTGCTTGGTGATCATTATATGACTCAAATAATAAATTATTCAGTGTAGCTTCCTGCATCTTACTTAAGTAGTTTGGCAATGTTCTGATTTAGTTCTACTTTGTCTTACAGTTATTTCTGCTGTTGCAAATATATTTTCCAGGTAAGTGAGCATAATGCCCAGTATGGAAGAAACAGCTTTTTGTTCTCTTGAGTGAGAGTATAATAGTCACATGTTTGCTATTTTGTGTTCATCGTGGGGTTCATTTAAAAGATAAATACATTTTCAAAATAATTTTAATATTAAAGAAAACTGATGTCATTGCTTATTTTACTTTGTTATAATCTATATAATCTACTCAAAAAAATGCAACGAATGCAATATTTGACACAAAACTTTGTAGCCATGGCACTGGTGAAGATATACAAATTGGAGTACCGATATCTTTTAGCACACCACCACAGCAATAAAATCTTACCGCATCAACACAAGACAAGAGTTTCACGTTACCAGTAGATATTTCTATAAAACAAGAGAGAGTCATTCCAAAGACAGACACATCTTACCGTACCAGTGATGCACAATCACTACCAATGTTGCCTCTAGTACAAAGAAACCAGTTACAACTGGAAACAACAGATGGAGAGATTGTGTTACCACTGCACCATTATAATAAGGCTTTTATCTTTGAGAATATTTTTTTCTTGTTTTATAGAAGTATCTACTTGTATTATGGAACTTTTGTCAAAAGTATAAGTTACTTGCCTGGACACTCATTTGTAACAAGACATTTATATCAAGTATATCAAGGGGGGTGGTCATAATACTGTGGTCCAATATACCACATATATACTATAGATATTTATACAATAAACCTATAGATATTGGTTTATTGTATTTATTTTATTGCATTCATTTATTGATCTAAATGTCTGCATATGTCCATCAAAGTAATTAACATGTAGGGGGCGGTCCTAAAGAGTTTGAAACTACCCTCGGATGTGTCTTTTTTGTGCTATTTTATTACATACATGGATTTTCCATCTGGATTTGTGGGTGGGAAAATTCATAACATATTAACAGTAGCTGCAAAAATTGAAAACATACATCATTCTTTTGGTGAGTTTTCAATGCAGATTTCACCAATTTTAATTTAGTGGGGTAACCCCATGGAGAATCTGTGGCATAATCCTCCTGTAATACAAGCAGGGCTTGATGCAAATTCTCCCCATAATTTGAAGCAGAATATGTAACAAAACTAGTGTGAGTGGTTGTACCCTTAGGCCCCATTCACACGTCCGCAATTCTGTTTTGCATTTTGTGGAACTGAATTGCGGACCCATTCATTCCTATGGGGACAGAGGATGTCCCATCCGTGTCCGCAATTGTGGATACGCACTTCCGGGTCCGCAATCGCGTTCCCATAAAAAATAGAACATGTCCTATTCTTGTCTGCAATTGCGGACAAGAAAAGGCATTTTCTATATAGTGCCGGCGATGTTGGATCCGCGGATCCGCAAAACACATGCGGACGTGTGAATGGGGCCTTACAGTGATGGTGGCAATAACTATGTGTTTATATTTTATCGAAAGAGAACTCCTTTACATAATCTTTATTACGGCCTATAGAAGTTTTAGATTATGGGTTCCCCTATGGGAAACCCCCTCTCTTACACATAGTGATCCGGCCTGCCCTTGTATTACATGAATGGTTATTTCTTTTTTCAGGCTGTACTGAAATTGTGTGAATGAGCAGGGGAAAAAAATAATAAAAAATAAATTGCAAAACAAGGACATGGGGGGAGCAACACCTGGGACAAAGGGGCGAAAATCATAATATCTGGCAACTATTCATATATGCAGAACACATACAGTACACACATAATACTCAACACAGCAGCACATTTATTTATGGAGATACACATGTGCACAAACCCACAATGGTCACTGAAATAACTTGAAACTGACAAAAGTAATAGTAAATAAAAATTTACTGAAAATCAACTAATGAAAATCAGACATTGCTTTTGAATTGTGGTTCAACAGAGTAATTTACAAGCTATTATACATATATACTGTATATACTGTATAAATATATATATATATATATATATATATATATATATATATGTACATTATATATCTTAAAATTTTGAGGCAATGACACTAAAATATTTACACATGTAAAAGAACAATTTTTTTAATAAATAAATCTCAACATCTACAATATTTTGTAGGTTTGGTTCTTTTAGAAAACCAACCAGTACGGCAGTAAGTAAACCTAAAGAGCAGCTATCCACATAATACTTCCATTACAGTTTCTAAGAGTAATATTCATATGATTTGAACATGTTCAAAGCTATGCCCTAGCTTGCTATGAAAAAAGAACCCTAAAAAGTTCATAAGTTTAAATGGAAGTAAAAAGCCCTGATACTCAGGGGGAAACAATGTGGTAGCTTAGTAGGAAAAAAAAATAACATATTAGTCATAAAAAATTTAGATCATCAATATTGCACAGAGATGTAAGAAATGTTCAATTATGTATAATTTAAGTTATTATTCATGTTAGATCCCCAGTCATAAAATGAACATGCATTTCTGAAAAATATTTTATGAGTAACTTCTAGGGCATGAAAAATCATAAGCGATATATTCTTTTACATATATTTGATCATTATACATATCCTTAGAGCTTATTGTAACCATAAATTTTTATTTCCTATGTTTTCTAAATAATATATCATATGCTCTCATAGAACTACACTATATGGACAAATACACCTACAAGAGCTTTTATGACATGCTATTCTAAATCCAAAAGGAATTAATATGGAGCTGTCCCCTTCCCCTCTTGCAGCCAAAACAACGTGAATTTTTGTTCATTCATCCATCCAAAAGAATATTGTGAGGTCAGACACTAATGTTGGAGGAGGCGACTTGGCTCACAGTCTCCATTCTAAATCATTCTAGTCAAATGTTCCACACCAAACTCACCCAACCATGTACCTTGCTTTGTGCACTGGGGCACAGTCATGCTGGAACAGAAATGCAGAAATTGGCCTTTCCCAAATATTTCAAAAAAGTTGGAAGCACACAATTGTCTACAATGTATTGGTATGATGAAGCATTAAGACTTCACTTTACAGATGGTACAATGCAGTCAAGCAGTTAACATTCTCATGGCATTCACCAAACCCAGACGCAACCATAAGACTGCCAGATAGAAAAGCTTTCCCCGCCTGGTCCCCGGAAGTACCTCTCTTGGCTCATTTGCTATGTATTGAGAACTGTTGGTTTCTTTAGGCAGCTTTGCTTCTGTCTCTCACTCTCTGCTGCCAGACACTGCAGCTTCTCCTTGAGAATTTTTCATTCATTGTCTATAAAGTCACATTTACCCAGTTTATCTTTATAATTGACTGGGTGCGATCAGATGAAATCCTGCTGCATTGGTTTTAATAGCACAGTACTTTAATACAGGTTTTATTTAATCCTTTCCCACAAAAATATATATTAATCTGCTCGGCTTTTCCTGCTCTATAACATGGTGCTTTCAGATTCCACTACATTTTGTGGTGATAGTTCTCTTTAAATCTCCATTTACATGTGCCAATTATCATTATGGTTTGCCTATTTCTGAGCAATGGTAATGATAACATGCCAGTTTTAACAGTGGATAATATCAACTGTAAAATATCAATTGTGATGCTGTAATCATCAGTGACGCACCTGATAAATGTAATTGTGACCCCGTCTGAATACCTGCCCCTGTGTATGGCCAATTCTCTAAATGGAGTCCCTGACAGAAACGTGTCACGTCAGGAGCAAGCCTCAGAGACTATATTTAGGGAATTGGCCATGCACAGGGGCAGGTATTCGGACAAGGTTGCCCTTTTTTGGGTAAGTGCTCTGTGTAGATATTAACAGTGGTCTCCCTCCCTTTTTTAGGGTTAAACTAGGGACAGATCCTTGCTGGTTTAAACAGTACTACCACTGCACGGACACCTGGATCCCCATACGGAGTCAAATGGTCCCCTGTCTGGTAGTGGACCCACACCAGTGTCCGGTAATACCGGATCCAGTAATACCATTCAGTTATATATTTTGAATCATCAACACTTGTTACTAATTCTTGGGTTACCATTGGTTGATAGATTCACTACCAGCATGTGGGTGTACAATTTAGAATAACTCCCAACTGTCTTGTCTTTCGCATCTACTATGTTTTATTATATACTCTGTGGTAAGGTGCAAGGTACCGTTGTCGACGGCAGGTATGTGTCACCGAGGTTCCTGGCCTCGGTGAGGTAAGAGCCGGGTTTTTTGTGTCAGCAGCAGCTAGTGCTGCTTGACAATTTGATATTTAGTTTGGCTGCAAAGCCAATCCGGGCCGGCTCTTACTGGGAGTAGGCAAAGAGTTGGGTGGGTGCCTACTCCCCACGGTCCAGGCCGGACTTTGCCGGGCTTTAAAACACAGCCAGCACCAGCAGGTGAGGGTGATTGTCCTGGAGCTGCTGTTAGGCTGTGGAATCACTTGGGTTTGAGAGTGCTGATCCATGCTGTGCTGTGTGGAGTTCTCTGGGCTGGAAGCAAGACCCCAAGCAAGCAGGAGTGCAGACGGCCTGGAAGCCGGAGGTCGATCGCCTTGCGGCTGGACTGACAGCCAGGTGCGAACTTGCACCTAAAGCCTCCCAGGTGACTGGAACCTGTTTTGGACTATTTTGTTTTTCTGCACGTTTTTTGATGGGTGTGAATTAGCACCAAGTGACTGTTTGCTGTGTATTTGCTACAAGTGTGAATTAAACACTGTTTGCTACACTTTCTGGACTCCGTTTTGCCTCTATACTGCACCCGCACTGCTATCTACCAGAGCGACTCCCCACATTTGGTGTCGGATGCGGGCATGCGCAGTGAGGCTGGCGTGAACGCCGAATTGTCTGTGTTTTGCTGAGCACAAGTGCATGGCATATATAAAACCGGCAAAGTTGCAAACAGGAATTTCTGGCAACATGGAGGCGGCTGTGAAAGCCCTCATGGAGGCTAACGTGCAGCAGCGGGAGACCAACCAACTACTTTTACAGCATGTGATGGCGTTACAAGCTGCAGGAGCATCCCACCACGACCATGATGCCCGTAAAGCGGTCCGTGCAGCGATTCCCAAGATGACCCCCGAGGATGATGCTGAGACCTATCTGGCGGTCTTTGAGAAGGTAGCCGTGAGGGAGAAGTTACCCCGTGACCAGTGGGCCGAGGTGGTCGCTCCGTTCCTGGCATCCGGACCCCAGCAGGTTTTTTTGACCTATCAGATGACCAGGCTGCTGATTACCCCACGGTGAAGGGGAGATCCTGGCCAGACTGGGGGTAAACGTGTTGGTCCGGGCTCAGCGGGTCCACCAGTGGGACTTTAAAACGGCTGAACCCGCCAGGCCGCAGTACTATGAGTTGCTGCACAGGTTGCAAAAGTGGCTGCAGCCTGAGGTTCTAAATCCGGCTGCTATGCTGGACCGTCTGCTGGCCGACATCTTTTGGAGGGCCCTGCCTTATCCCCTCCAGCACTTGGTCGGCCAGGCGTCTCCGGTATGTGCCCTGGAGATGGTCGACCTGATGGAGCGTTACGAGGCCACCAGAAACCTGCAGGGGAGTCTTGCTGGGAAGGGGTCACCAACATATCCTGGTGATTCTGGACTATGCTACTCGATATCCAGAGGCGGTGCCTCTGCGACATACCTCGGCTAAGCTCATTGCAAAAGAGTTAATGGAAATGTTTTCCCGTGTGGGCCTGCCAAAAGAGATTCTGACCGACCAAGGGACCCCTTTTATGTCCAAAGTTATGAGGGAACTGTGTAAATTGTTGTGTATAAAGCAGTTACGGACGTCCATTTACCATCCGCAAACAGACGGTCTTGTCAAAAGGTTTAACCAAACTCTAAAAAATATGTTAAAAAGGGTGGTGTCCAGAGATGGGAAGGACTGGGACCTGCTTCTGCCCTATCTCATGTTCGCCGTGCAAGAGGTGCCCCAGGCCTCTACTGGGTTCTCGCCCTTCGAACTGCTTTATGGCAGACACCCTCGGGGCCTGTTGGATATCGCCAAGGAAGCGTGGGAACAACAGCCTGTCCCCCACAAAAGTGTCACTGAGTATGTCACCCAGATGCAGGACCGGATGGAAAGGGTGTTGCCGCTGGTCCGGGAGCATATGGAGGCAGCGCAACAAGCCCAGAGTAGGGTGTATAATCGTCAGGCTCGGGTACGGAACTTCAACCCGGGAGATCGGGTTTTGGTTCTGGTGCCCACCCTTGACAGCAAGTTCCTAGCTAGGTGACAGGGCCCCTATGAGCTTATCGAGAAGGTAGGGGAAGTAAATTACAAAGTACACCAGCCAGGGAGGCGCAAGCCGGAGCAGGTGTACCACGTGAATTTACTGAAGCCGTGGAAAGACAGGGACACGGCCGACGACAACAGCCCCCGGCCAGGGCTTCTAGGTGACAAGGGTCCAGCCCGACAGCTCGAGGCCTGCGAAGCGGTAGCCACGGTAAAAATTGCAGACAGCCTGTCTTCCAAACAAGTTCAGGAAGTCAGGGAGTTCATCAGTCGGAACACGGATGTGTTCTCGGACCTCCCTGGCCGCACGTCTCTCATCCAACATGACATCGTCACTGAGCCTCAGGCCAAAATCCGGTTAAAACCATACCGGGTACCCGAGGCTCGGCGATGGGCCATCGCGGAGGAAGTGCAATTAATGTTGAAGCTTGATGTCATTGAGGAATCGAAAAGTGAGTGGGCCAGTCCCATAGTCCTAATACCCAAGCCGGATGGGACGTTGCGGTTCTGCAACGATTTTCGCAAATTAAATGAAGTGTCCAAGTTCGATGCGTATCCCATGCCCCGGGTAGACGAGCTTGTTGAGAATCTAGGGCAAGCCCGTTATTTTTCTGTGCTAGACCTCACTAAAGGATACTGGCAAGTACCCTTAACGGAGGCGGCCAAGGAAAAACGCTTTGTTACCCGCAGGGCCTGTATCATTACAAGGTGTTACCCTTTGGCCTGCATGGCGCCCCGCCACCTTCCAAAGGTTAATGGATATTGTGCTGCGACCTCATCGTCGGTACGCCTCGGCCTACTTAGATGATGTTATCATCCACAGCACCGACTGGGAAAGCCATTTGCCCAAAGTGCAGGCGGTAGTAGATGCCCTGAGGAAAGCTGGTCTAACCGCCAATCCAAAGAAGTGTGCGATTGGGTTGGAAGAGACCAAATATCTGGGATATGTCATTGGGCGCGGAGTCATCAAGCCGCAGGTAACTAAGGTAGAGGCCATTCGTAATTGGCCCCGACCGGTCACCACCAGGCAGGTAAAGTCCTTCCTGGGAATTGTAGGGTACTACATGCGGTTTGTGCCCCACTTTGCCACAATAGCAGCGCCGTTGACAGACCTGTTGAAGGGGCGAAAGACGGGAAGGTTAGCTGGAATGAGAAGGCGGAGGAGGCTTTCTCCGCGTTGAAGTCGGTCCTGTGTGGGTCCCCGGTTTTGGTGACACCCGACTTCAACAGGGAGTTCGTCGTTCAGACGGATGCCTCGGAGGTAGGTCTCGGTGCAGTACTGTCTCAGGAAGTCAATGGGGAAGAACATCCCGTTGTCTTCCTGAGCCGTAAACTCACCCCAGCCGAGACCAGGTATAGTATAGTGGAGAGGGAGTGCCTGGCCATCAAGTGGTCACTCGAATCTCTCCGCTATTACCTGTTAGGGAGGAGGTTCCGTCTGGTGACCGACCATTCCCCTCTGAAGTGGATGAGCCAGGCCAAGGAGAGGAATGCTCGGGTCACCAGGTGGTTCCTGTCCTTGCAAAATTTCAAATTTTCGGTGGAACACAGGGCAGGCCGCTTGCAGGGTAACGCAGATGCCCTGTCCCGCGTCCACTGCCTCACATGTGTTCACCCCCTCAGGGTTGAACAAAGGGGGGGGGTATGTGGTAAGGTGCAAGGTACCGTTGTCGACGGCAGGTATGTGTCACCGAGGTTCCTGGCCTCGGTGAGGTAAGAGCCTGGTTTTTTGTGTCAGCAGCAGCTAGTGCTGCTTGACAATTTGATATTTAGTTTGGCTGCAAAGCCAATCCGGGCCGGCTCTTACTGGGAGTAGGCAAAGAGTTGGGTGGGTGCCTACTCCCCACGATCCAGGCCGGACTTTGCCGGGCTTTAAAACACAGCCAGCACCAGCAGGTGAGGGTGATTGTCCTGGAGCTGCTGTTAGGCTGTGGAATCACTTGGGTTTGAGAGTGCTGATCCATGCTGTGCTGTGTGGAGTTCTCTGGGCTGGAAGCAAGACCCCAAGCAAGGAGGAGTGCAGACGGCCGGAGGTCGATCGCCTTGCGGCTGGACTGACAGCCAGGTGCGAACTTGCACCTAAAGCCTCCCAGGTGACTGGAACCTGTTTTGGACTATTTTGTTTTTCTGCACGTTTTCTGATGGGTGTGAATTAACACCAAGTGACTGTTTGCTGTGTATTTGCTACAAGTGTGAATTAAACACTGTTTGCTACACTTTCTGGACTCCGTTTTGCCTCTATACTGCACCCGCACTGCTATCTACCAGAGCGACTCCCCACAACTCATTAAAAGTTAAGTTGTATTATACATTTCCCTTTCCACATAGTGAATGTATTTTTGATTTCTAGTTGGGAATGTTCTACATAATACCTTTACACTGTTACTTAAAAAATACACTATAGAATTTAATGAAAGTAAAAAATATACCACCGTACTGAGACTAAATGCAGTGATATAGTGGTTATCACCACAGTCAAAGACATACTGTTCAGACACAGTCAAAGACAGAATAAACAATAAGATTCTGTCACTCACGGATAATGTCTACTCTAAATGGAGAAAATGCAACAGCACTCTGCAAACCAAATAAAGTACAATAATGTCATAGTTATATAAAATATTCTGGTGCTAATGTTATGCTTATTTTGTAAATATTTTTCTTTGTGTTTCTAGCCATGGCAGTGTGCACCTGCACATTGGGATGTGCTGACTGACCCCCTTTTTCTTTTCTCTAAATGGGGTCATTTGCTTTCCCTATTTTTTTCCAGCTGACCCAGACCACATGGATGGTTTCTTCCAGTTATGACTTGCCTCTGCAAAGTTTACCATTGTGAGAGAAAAGATAAAGGCGCCCATTTTGTAGATGTATTCATTTTATATCTATGTATAACATGCACTTACATAAGAGGGGGATTTAGCCTTGGAAGGCAGACATTTTATTCTTTAAACATGACACTCTGTCCCTCCCTATGTTGTTAAGATCTGGGTGAGTCTTAAATGTTATAATTGTCCTGTCCAAAAGACTGTGATATTGATATGATGTTGGTTTAATGTTAGGCTGCCAATGTGGAGTTGAGACAGTCTCCACAGACCAGAGTTTGTAACGGGCAACTGGCATTGTGTCTCACTACTGCGTTTTGGTAAGCGGCTTGGGGCGTTCCTCAAGTGCAGCGAGCAGTGCAGTCAGTTATTTACCCACATTGTTAAGACCGGAATTCAGACAATCTACGCACGACGGGGTTTACTTTTGAGTAACCGGTCTGTGTGTCTCATGGCTAAGTTTTGGTAAGCGGCTCTGGGCATTCCCGGAATGCAGAGAACATTGTAGCCTCATAACAGAAACAACAACCCAAATGTATGCATTATACATTACTGTCAGTTTTGTAAGACATGTGGTAAGGCTATTCATAGTACTGTAAGTAGGGAATTCTTCATCTTGTTAGTGGGTTGCAATGTGATAGTGCTGAAGAAATCTATAAGGTCAGACTGCATATTGTTTTATGAGAATCCCTGAATGAGAAGGTGTAAGAGTGTGAATGATCTATGAGGGACAAAAGAATATGTCCCTGATTGATGAAGGATCCCAGTAGGTGTGACATCTTGTATGTGACAAGATGAGTCTGTCTCCCTTAAGGAGACGGAAGAATAGGGATGTGTGTGAGAAATATAACCAGCAGGGAATTTCCATGGTGAGAAAGTACTCTGGGGACGTGGTCAAGTCTTTGGAAATTGATAAGGAAACCTTCCAAGAAGAAAGGTGTCAAAAGAGACTTTATCCTGAACACACCATAGACTCATCACATAGCGCATGAGTTAATGAAACCAGGGGATCAAGCATAGCAGTCAGGGGCAACCCTAAATAACAGGAGAGAAAGTGGTGCAGCCTGAGTTTCTGTTTTGTAAAGAGAGAGATTCCTAAATCAGAGAGCAAAACTGTAAGACCAGATTCTACAGATTGTAAAACATCCCCAGGAAGATATAAAAAAGATCTAGGAAAGGATAGAAGTAAGTCTTAAAATGTAATAGAGGAAGTATCAATAGTCACTATAGTATTGTATGTACTGATATTTAATTTGTCTGGCTGGAAAAATTAAAGGGACTTCCCGTTTGAGGTGAATATAGACCTGGTGGGACCCCAGGGTGGTCTGTGCATACGTCCTGACTAGGTGTAGCAGAAAGACTGTCGGAGGGAGGAGGACCTAGAGTATTTTTTGACTAGGTGTACCATAAGGATTATAATCCGAGGGAAGAGGACCTAGGGGAAGCCCGGACGGCAAATTATGTAATTTCGGGTTTGGGGTGATAAAGTGCCTTGTGAGCCAGACCCAAATCCTGGGATTGGGCTGAGACAGACTACGGTAGCCACATGAAGTAAGTCAAGAGATCAAAAGAAGAATACTGCCAGACAAAATATTAAGAGAGAGTAGGAAACAGAAGGTAGAGATGTCTCAATAAATGAGACTCCAGTAGTTATATATAGTGAATGAAGTAAGTGATTAAACTTGAGGCTTGAAGTTATGGTCATGAATTGTCTTTATTTTGTTTACTACAGATTGTAAACAAGAATAATTAGAGTAGAGATTGATTATTTCTTTCCCAATGTCTTATTTCTTTTAAGTGGTATGTGCAGCATATGAAGAAAGAAAAGAAAACTGTACTTTAATATGTATACCTAACTAATAAGTAGTTTCAATGATGATTGTTTGTATATTGTTTGGGATAATATATATATCTTGAATAATTTGATTTGTATCTGTTATATGTTTCTGTTTGTAGGGGAGAAGATAAGAAAAATGTCCATTATTAGCCAGAAATTATGTTTTTAATATGTCTCTTTCTCCCTGAATATCTATGTGTGAATGGATTGTTGAGTTACAAGAAAGCTGGGTAATTGTATGAAGGGAGACAGAGGGGGCAAGTAGCTGTGAGTGGAGTGACCTCATGAGCCTGAAAAGGGATAATGGAATGTGTAGCTGAAGTGTTACAGTCATAAATATTTTATTGACAGTTTGAGTGTGTGAAGGTTGTAGCCAAAGCAGAATGTGAGTGGTTGATAGCAAGTCAGAATGTGTAGAGTAAGTTTATAATCATGTAAATGTTTTATGTGTTTTTATATAATGTGTATGTATCTCCAGGAAAACCTTTTGTTTGTTCATGTGCTCAAGGAAATTGTGTGTGTAATGTTAATGTATAGGAAACGTTTCTTTGTGTCTGTCCCCAGATGACGTTTCTATGTCTGTTCTCAGTTGAATGTTGTGTATGTTCCTTGTTATGTCTGTGTGAGTTCTGACCTTGTGTGTTGCCAAATAGATTTGGGGGTACCATCTCTACTTGTGGAAAGAGCTCCTTAATTGGCATAAGGGGCAATCACCCTGAAAAAGCTGTTTGCAGATGAGGTGCTAGCCTATGTAATATCCAAAACCTATTTAAAGGGTCAAAGATTTACCTGTAGGATAGCTGCTTTACATCTGGTGGTATTATAGGCAGAGCTTGTTAAGAGCTCGTCTGCATCCCTTTCTTGCCAAATAGAAAACGTACTAGTAGAGGAAAGTCCCAAAAGCCCAACACAGATGGATGGACTTAAATGACAGAGGGGAGGGAGCCTCCCTGTTCACTGGGGGGCTCCAGGATACTTGGGAGCTGCGGTCATCCACTACAGTTCTTTTCTTGAGGTGGAGGGGGGAAAAAAAGCATTAGCGCCTCTGGTTCTTGTGCTTCTAGTACAAGGGTCCACTGCTTGCATGTCACAAGTTGGACAAACATTATTACAGAAGCAATAGATGCCTTTGTATACCATGAAATGGGAATTTATTACTGCCCCTTGCACTAGGCATACCAGACTCTGAGACTTTATTATTTTGACATGAACAAACAAGGTAAGCTAGTAAAGTCCTCACCCAAGATCATGGATGCAGGCATAGACTGTTGGGGTATTACGCAGTGGTTCTGCACCCTGTAACCACACTATGGGGGCATTGCTGGCACATGAGGGACACTATGGGGGCATCTACTGGCACATGGGGCATCTACTGGGGGCATTTCTGGCACATTGTGGGGACACTATGGTGTTGGAGGGGAGAAGAATGCTATGGGGGCACATTATGGGGGCACTAAGAAGGGGCATTTAATACTGGCACATTCTGGGGGACAAAATGGGGGAATCTTATACTGCCACATTCTGGGAGCACTATGGGGAAGAGGAGAGGAGCACTATGTGGGCATTTACTAGGGGCATTATATAGGGGTATTTTATACTTGCACACATTATGGGGACATTCGCTCAACTGGCGGCACTGAGGGAGTTATTTTGCACTGGCACACAGAACGGGAGCACTTTTGAATTAGTGCACAATATTATTTTTATTATTGAAAGTGGCAGGTGAGTTGTTAATAAGGTAGGAGGATGATGGAAAAGTAGGAACCTAAGATGTCTTTTGTCAAACTACAGAGATGAGAGATGGGTGAAAAATCATCATGGCGGTTTGGTCTGAAAGGAGAAGATGAGGAAAGAAGTGGTATGCATCAGAGAAGTTACTGGATATAAGGTATGTGGTGCTGTATTCTGGATATCACAGAATATAATATGTATGCAAATATGTGTGTGGGGGGGTGCTAAGCAGACAGAAGACAGATCACCGGGGGTTGGGGGCCTGTTTGGGGTGCTAGAATTTGAACCCAAGCGATAACATGGATGGGAGTTTAGATAGTAAACAGACAGCTGACGTGGGGGGGGGAGCTAAGCAGACAGATCCCCACCGACGGGGGCATTTATGCATGAACAGTTGTGGCTGGAGCAGAACTTGTTAAAAAGCTGCAAGTGCCCCATGCGGTGTCTGAAATGTTACCAAACCAGACACCTGTCTATAGCTAGCCCAGACACCTTTCCAAACTTAGATTAATAAAATACGAGGTTTCACTTCTCTTACCCTACTATCTAGTTAAGTGTTGCAATGTTCTGAATCCAACCACCTTGCTGCTTGTGTATTTAGAAAAGGGGGAGGGCAGAGCAGGAAAAGCAGAGAACAAGGTGAAATCCAGTCTTTAATTTTCCAATTAGTCAGTGAGGAATGCCCATTTAACATAAAACACAAATATGATAGTGAAAGGCATTGACAGGTATAGAAATAAGTGGATTGGCAAATGTTATTGGTGTACCACTCAATAATCCTTCTGCGGAGTATTTTTTAGATGGCTCGAGATCATGGGACAAGGACCAAGGAAGATTTGTCACCGGGTATGCCCCAGTCCAAAATGGTGAGGCAGTGATACAGAAACCACTCTCTTCTTGTTGCTTGATAGGTATAAGCGGACCCTTGGATGTTCGGGTTGGCCGGGTTTGGCCAAACTTCGGGTCAAAGTTTGGGTTCGGGACCAGAACTTGACCTGAACTCAAACCCAAAACCCATTGAAGTCAATGGGGACCCAAACTTTGGAGCACTAAAATGGCTGTAAAATAGTCATAGTAATGGCTAGAGGGCTGCAAAAGGAAGCAAAATGGGGGTAAGAGCATGACAATTTTCCTGCAAACAAATGTAGATAAGGAAATGACTTAAAATAACATAGAATATAATAAAATAAAAAAATAATAATCTTGCACTAGGAGGCGGAGGTCAAAGTGGAGTAGTAGGTTGAGGAGGCGATAGACGTGTAGGTGGAAGCGGCGGTGGAGGAGGAGATAACTAAGACTGCTTTTGTTTTTTTGTTTATTTTTCCTTTACTTATTTATTTTGTTTTTATAAATTTGAAAAGGCCCCCAGAAATTGGGAAATGGAAAAGAGTACGCAAAGAGAAAGTGTGCTGGAGTATAAAAATAGCTGGGTGTGCCCAGAATACTTGTCTATTCAGCACAAGGAATGGACGAGTGCTGTGGGATCCATGCTTGGTTTATTTTAATGAACGTGAGCTTCTCCATATTGGCTGTGAACAAGCGGCTGCAGTTATCTGTAATCACCCCCCCTGCCGTGTTAAACACACGTTCAGACAATACACTGGCTGCAGGGCAGGCCAGCACCTCCAAGGCACAAAGGGTAAGCTCAGGCCATATGCCCAATTTGGAGACCCAGAAGTTGAATGGGGCAGACTCATCAGTCAGTACGTGTAAGCATGTGCACATGTACTGTTCCACCATGTTGCTGAAATGCAGCCTCCTGCTAAGACGTTCCATATCAGCTGATGGTGCTGGTTGTTGTGGTGTGCTGAGTTGCTGACAAAGTTTTTCAACATTTTGGCCATGCTTATCCTCCCTTATGAGGTGCTGGTGGTTCCCCAGCTGCGTTCGCCTTGTGCTTTCACTGAGCCCCCGCTGTCAGGTGTGAATGCCATCAGCAACATGTCTACCAGCATACGCTTGTACTCGCGCATCTTCCGATTACATTCCAGTGATGGAATTAAGGACCGCACGTTGTCCTTGAAGCAGGGATCCAGCAGGGTGGCAACCCAGTAATCAGCACTGGTTACAATCTGGACAACTCGACGATCATTGCACAGGCACTGCAGCATGTAGTCGCTCATGTGTGCCAGCCTGCCCATAGGCAACAACAAGCTGTCTTCTCTGGGAGGTGTATTGTCTGTGTCCTCTGTATCCCCCCAGCCACACTGGCTTTGGGTGCCACCCTGCTGTGAACACGGTTCCTCCTCCTCATGGAGGCCCACTCATTGGTGGTTAAGTGGTGCTTTTCCGCAGAGCGACTCATCCGTGTGTGCTGCAGCTGAAACTCCACTATCGCCTGCTGCTGCTCGCACAGTCTCTCCAGCATGTGCAATTTGGAGTTCCACCTGGTGGGTATGTCGCACATGAGGTGGTGAGCAGGAAGGCCGAAGTTACGTTGCAGCTCAGACAGGCAAGCAGCTGCAGGGTGAAAATGCCGAAAGCGCACACAGATGACCCGCACTTTTGGCTGCAGCTCTGACATATCGAGGTAATTCTTCAAGAACCTCTGCACCTCCAAATTCAGCACATGCTCCAGGCAAGGGATGTGTGTCAAACCGGCTAGGCCCAGGGCTGCTACGAGATTTTGCCTGTCATCGCACACCACCAGGCTGGGCTTGAGGCTCAATGACACCAACCACTCATCGGTCTGTTGTTCCATGCCCGTCCACAGCTCTTGGGCAGTGTGGATTTTCCACCCAAACAGATGAGTTTCAAAACAACCTGCTGTCATTTCACCCTGGCTGTGCTGAAGTTGGTGGTGCAGGTGTTACGATGACTGGATAAGGAGGCGGTAGAAGAGGAAGCAGAGTAGGAGGCAACAGGAGGCAATGAGAAACTTCCTGCAATCCTCGGTGGCGGAAGGACATGTGTCAAACTGCTATCCACCTCAGTCACAGCTGCCACTGCATTTACCCAGTGTGCATATAACGTCCCTGCCCAAGCTTTCTGGTCCACGTATCGGTGATTATGTGGACCTTGCCACAGATGCTGTTGCGCAGTGCATACCTGATTTTGTCCGCCACTAGAAAAGTAGTGGTGGCTGGGAACCACATACTGTGGAACAGCCACCGCCATAAGGTTTTTAAAAGTCTCCGTCTGCACCAGACGGAATGAGAGCATTTCAAAGGCCAGGAATTTTGAAATGCTGGCATTCAGGGCCAGGGATCAATGGTGGGTAAGGCGGTACTTCCTCTTTCTCTCCAGTGTTTGGGGGATGGACAGCTGAATGCTTCCATGGGACAATGTTGAGATGCTTGGTGACGGTGGTAGAGGTGGTGGTGTTGCTGGGGAGCAGGAGGCCGAGACTGCAGCAGGTCTGCACAGTGCAGAATGCCGCAGCAGTTGGCTCCTTTGTTTCGACATCGTTAGAGACGTGCTGCGGTTGTCCTCCCGTGTCCACATCCTGAAACATAAGTGGTTGGGCATCAGCGCACTCAATCTCTTCCACTTCTGGGGCAGGGCTAGGTGGATGGCCCACGGAAACCGTTCCAGCAGAGTCATCAAAAAGCATAAGAGGCTGCATGACTTGACGCTCAGACTGCTTGGCTGATTTGCAAAAAGACAGATGCCCATGGGCTGCAGATGCCAAACTTTGCGTTTAACTCCGGAGACCGGGTGGGAGACAATGTGAAGGAATTGGAGGCACTGTCAGCCACCTAATCTACTACCGCCTCTACTTGTTCTGGCCTCACAATTCGTATACCGGTATTCGGGCCTTCAAAATAATGCTGAACGTTGTGTCACTTACGTGCACCTGAGAAAGGTGTTTCATTTGGCCGTGTAGCTGGCACAGATCAAACACGTCCTCTGCCTGCAACAGGAGTTCCACCAACACCAACATGACCAGGGCCACGTCCCTTATTTGATGCTCTCCTCATTCTTTGATGTCACCCACTGAACTAACAGACAGATTAACTATATTTATTTTCCTGTCACGTATGCAGTGCAGGTGTACCTCACACCAAAAGAGGGTATATGTCACCCACTGATCTATACAGACACATTAACTATATTAATTTCCCTTTTACGGTGCAGTGCAGGTGTACCTGTCACGTTCGGGTGTGGGAGGGAAACAAGACACTGAACATAGGATGGAAAGGGGTGAGGGAGTCATTTTACATTATGTGTTTTTTTGAAGTGTAAGGAGAGGTTGTATTTTGGAGCAGGGACAGGCTGTTATGTACTTAGGGACACCAAACGTTAGCTAATAGTGCCACAAAAGTCATTTGAAGGACTGGTAACATTGTGTTATCAATAGGTGTGATACACAGAGGGGTGTGAAATACTTATAATGTACTTTCTAACATAGAAAGTATATTATAGTGCATTTGTATGCTTCCAGAAAGTACTGATTGAGGCCTGCCATATATTAGCTTTCACAAAATAGTGATTGTGGTTGTTCATATACTTGCGTCCACAAAATTACTGCTTGAGGGTGATATACCTGCTTCAACTAACAACTGATTGAGGCCTTCCATAAATCAGCTTCCACAAAATAGTGACTGAGGTTTTTCATATACCTGCGTTCACAAAATACAGATTGCGCATTTTGATATACCTGCTTCAACTAACAACTGATTGATGCCTGCCATATATCAGCTTCCACAAAATAATGATTGAGGTTTGTCATATAACTGCATCCACAAAATACCTAACAAACACAAATAGGCCCTCTCAGGACACCTCAGGGTGTCAATATATACACTTCACAAAGGTCTTTACGACCGCAAACCCTTTTAGGGCGTCCTGACTAGTATTATTAAAACGTAACTTTTATTTATAAACTACAAAAACGACATAAGAAAAGAAAAATTGTTTTAAAACTATCAGGGCATCAGGGGATAATGTAGTTATTTTTCACTTGTTATCCACCTTAATCCAGTCACCCACTTATGGGGTATACTAGATTCGGCACTATGGGTTATTGATCTCAATACATATTATTAATGACTTTATTCAGGTAGCTCATTTGGGCCATTCCAAATAGGTTGGGTTTATGCAGCAGTTGGTACACTTCCTTTTGTGTATTAAACAGTGTGTAACTACTGCTTAACTCCTTGCAACACAGTGTCAGCAATTCACTCAGCCCAGTGTTTGTTAGTATTCACAAATCACTGACAGGCGCTCATGTAGCACTTCTCATACATCCAACACATTGTTGCCAATTTAACTATGCACACATTGGCCACTCAATCACGCTCAATGTCTGTTTGGTTTACTGCGCAGACATTTCTGACTGCTGCTGCACGTGTTGTAACTACTAAATAGGACTGCTGCTGCACATGTTGCTCCCAACAACTCCACACCTACCTATTCTAAACATGCGGTGGATCTATTATGTCCTCATTTTTTGTCTGATCCGAATTTGCCCTGTCTAAAAGATATGGCACACTATAACCCCTCCCGACATGTTTCACCGCTGCTGCGGCTTCGTCAGGGGAGTTGGGGCTATACTAGTGTCCTACTAGTGTTTTGATATACCTGCTTCAACTAACAACTGATTGCAGCGTTCCATATATCAGCTTCCACAAAATAGTGATTGAGGTTTTTCATAAACCTGCATCCACAAAATGCAGATTGAGCGTTTTGATATACCTGCTACAACTAACAACTGATTGAAGCCTTCCATATATCAGCTTCCACAAAAAATGGATTAAAGGGAGTCTTTCACCCCAAATGTGCACTATCTCACACTAACACCATTGCGTCGATAACAGTCCCCACATTAAAATCCTACTTACCATAAGGTTGTCAGTTGCATAGTTCGTCTAAAAAACACTTTTATTGTATATGTAAATCAGGGTCTGAAGGTGCCCAGGGGCGGCGTTCCAACGGCCAGTGCCCAGGCCTTGTGCTGATTTCCATGTGCAACCCCTACCCTTTCACCCATTTGGCCTGCCCTTTCTCTGGCTGACCTCCTTCTCTTCTTCTGAAATCCAGCGCCTGCGCCGATGACAGCCCTCTGATGCAGCGTCGGCTGAAGCATGACGTATGGGCCGGCGCATGCGCAATGTACTACCCATTACTGGCAGATGCCTCAGAGTATCCAGTGCGCATGCGCCGGCCAGTACGTCACGCTCCAGCCGATGCTGCATCAGAGGGCTCTCATCGGCACAGGTGCTGCATTTCAGAAGAAGAGGAGGTAATCAGCCAGAGAAAGGGCGGGCCAAATGGGTGAAAGGGGAGTTGTTGCACATGGAAATCAGCACGGGGCCTGGGCACCGGCCGTTGGAACGTCGCCCCTGGGCACCTTCAGACCCTGATTTATATAAACAATAAAAGTATTTTTTAGACGAACTATGCAACTGACAACCTTATGGTAAGTAGGATTTTAATGTGGGGACTGTTATCGACGCAATGTTGTTAGTGTGAGATAGTGCACATTTGGGGTGAAAGACTCCCTTTAAGGTTTTTCATATACCTGCATCCACAAAATTACTGCTTGAGGGTGATATACCTGCTTCAACTAACAACTGATTAAGGCCTTCCATATATGAGCTTCCACAAAATAGCGATTGAGGTTTTTCATTTACCTGCATCCACAAAATTACTGCTTGAGGGTGATATACCTGCTTTAAGTAACAACTGATTGAGGCCTTCCATATATGAGCTTCCACAAAATAGCGATTGAGGTTTTTCATTTACCTGCATCCCCAAAATTACTGCTTGAGGGTGATATACCTGCTTTAAGTAACAACTGATTGAGGCCTTCCATATATCAGCTTCCACAAAATAGCGATTGAGGTTTTTCATATACCTGCGTCCACAAAATTACTGCTTGAGGGTGATATACCTGCTTCAACTAACAACTGATTGAGGCCTTCCATATATCATCTTCCAGAAAATAGTGACTGAGGTTTTTGATATACCTGTGTTCACAAAATACATATTGAGCATTTTGATATACCTGCTTCAAGTAACAACTGATTGAGGCCTGCCATATATCAGCTTCCACAAAATAGTGATTGAGGTTTGTCATATCCCTGCGTCCACAAAATACAGATTTTGTGTTTTGATATACCTGCTTCAACTAACAACTGATTGAGGCCTTCCATATATCAGCTTCCACAAAAAAGTGATTAAGGTTTTTCATATACCTGCGTCCACAAATTACTGCTTGAGGGTGATATAGCTGTTTCAACTAACAACTGATTGAGGCCTTCCATATATAAGCTTTCACAAAATAGTGATTGAGGTTTGTCATATCCCTGCGTCCACAAAATACAGATTTTGTGTTTTGATATACCTGCTTCAACTAACAACTGATTGAGGCCTTCCATATATCAGCTTCCACAAAAAAGTGATTAAGGTTTTTCATATACCTGCGTCCACAAATTACTGCTTGAGGGTGATATAGCTGTTTCAACTAACAACTGATTGAGGCCTTCCATATATAAGCTTTCACAAAATAGCGATTGAGATTTTTCATTTACCTGAATCCACAAAATTACTGCTTGAGGGTGATATACCTGCTTTAAGTAACAACTGATTGAGGCCTTCCATATATCAGCTTCCAGAAAATAGTGACTGAGGTTTTTGATATACCTGCGTTCACAAAATACAGATTGCGCATTTTGATATACCTGCTTCAAGCAACAACTGATTGATGCCTTCCATATATCAGCTTCCACAAAATAGTGATTGAGGTTTTTCATATACCTGCATCCACAAAATGCAGATTGAGGGTTTTGATATACCTGCTTCAACTAACAACTGATTGAGGCCTTCCATATATCAGCTTCCAAAAAAAGTGATTAAGGTTTTTCATATACCTGCATCCACAAAATACAGATTGCGGGTTTTGATATACCTGCCTCAACTAACAACTGATTGAGGCCTGTGATATACCTTCTTCCACAAATACTGCTTTTCTCTACGGACTTAGGCACAAGGTCATTTCTAAAATGATAGGCAGAGGAAGAGGCAGGCCGTTCTGCAGGAATGGTAGGGGTTGTGCAGGTGCACCAGGCTGGATCCTAAGTGGGAAGTTGGAAAAGGTGCATGCAATAACTTCAAAGGGTGCACCAGAGTTGGTTGAGTGGTTCACTCAGCCTTCTGCTTCTGCACCCTCCTCACTCTCTGCTGTGTGCTCCCCAAAGACACCACCACCACCATAGCCCCATCACTTGAATCAGACTTATTATTTCCTCATCCATTCCCAGACCATACCGATGCGCAGCCATTCTTGGCATCGGATGAGGAAGAGGAGGTAGCAACGGCCGACACCCAGAGGTCTGACGAAAGTACCCAGCTCAACCCAAGGAGGGAGGTCTCCACTGTTGCTGCCTACTCCGAGATCTCTAATGTTAGTGGTGGTAAAGGTGACGATGATGACATGTCGATGGACGTCACGTGGGTGTCCACAAGAGAGGAAAAGGAAGGGAATTCAGAGGGATAGACGCAGCAGCAGAGAAGGAGGAGAAGGAGGAGAAGCCGGCAGAACTCGCAGTGCACAGGAGGCAAAAAACAGACTGCAAATGTATCTAGAGCGAGCCATCCACCATGCACGGTCACATATGGCGCTTTTTTTAACTTGTCAGCTGCTGACACTAGTTTTGCCATCTGCAGCCTGTGCTGTCAATGCATAAGTCGTGGTAAGCCCAACACTCACCTAGGGACGACCGCCTTAAGAAGGCACCTGGCCTCCCATTACTGAGCCCAGTGGGAGCAATGCCATCAGAACCCACAAAGCCAAACTCCCTGGCGCTCCATGTCCTGCCTCTTATTCTTCTCTTTCCTCCCATTTGTCCTCCACTCCAGCTTCCATTGTGCCGTCATCACGTTCATCTGGCACAAGGCAAGCTTCCGTGGCCCAAATGTTTGAGCGCAAAAAAATGATGACGCCAGATAATCCTCTTGCCCAACGGCTGACCGCTGGCTTGTCGGAACCGCTAGTCCACCAACTACTTCCATATAAATTGGTGGACTCAGAGGCCTTTCAAAAATTTGTGGTCATTGGCACACCGCAATGGAAGGTCCCTGGAAGAAAATATTTCTCCCAGAAGGGCATCCCTGAGCTACATGACCACATTCAGCGTCAAGTTAATATAGCTCTGGCACACAATGTCGGTGCCAAGATAAACATGACCACAGGCACATAATCTAGCAAACACGAGCAGGGAAGGTACATAACTTTTACTGCACTTGGTGAACCTTCTGACGGACGTCAAGCATGTAACCCGTGGCACCCGTGTGGATTTGGTGTTACGATCACAGATTGCCTCAGGCCTCCTACTCTATCCTCCGTCTCCTCCTAAGCTGACTTCTCCTTTTCCACTGCTACTGCCTCTTCCGATGCACCCCTCAAGCTCCCCAGAACCTATTTGACATGCCAGGTAAGACGTTGCCATGCTGTGCTGCGGCTATTTTGCCTAGAAGCCAAGAGCCACAGCGCTCTTGCACTGCACATTTTTATCTCTAGCCACATAATCACATCCCCTGTCTCACGCCTCTGCCTCTCATTATGGTGGCGAATGAACAGCATTCACCATAAGGACCTTCTAATGTCACAGGGTCATTTGACTGTGCCCCCCACCCGGTACTGGGCCCCTCACCTCATACTGTGCCCCCTTATACCCTGCATTGTGCCCTCTTTCCACACCCTGTGCAGTGCCCCTAGTCATTCCCTGTACTGTGCCCTCTCATTCCCTTATATGCAGTCACGGTATGGCGGTGTTATCCGGTCACTGTCCAGAGGTGTTATCCGGTCAATGTATGGCAGTGGTATCCAATAATTGGATGGCCATAACTGTATCCCTTTCCCTGCCAATGCCACCTTTTTTAGACCTGGCATGAGTGGGAAAAATATGCAGATTGCGGTGCTAAGGACCTAACATATACGTATTTCTATATAAAAAATGACCACCTAATTGTATTATTATTCGGGGGTAGGGCTAATATATTTCTATTATATAGATTCTAGTGTATTATACTGTTCCCTGTATTTCCAAGTAGAAAAATGATCCTTGGGAAACACAGTCCTTATCCCTGGACCAGGACCAGGTAGTACTCTGTCAGTGGCGGCCCCCCCTCTCCGCCACGCTGCTCTTCTGTGTATTGGTGCTTATTCTGACACTAGGGCTGGGTTCACATCCTATTTTGCTATCCATTTAATGCATACCAAAAATGTCAACATTTGCCTCAGACTGATGCCGTACAGAGCCGTCCGTTCACCATACAGTTCCATGGTAGAAAAAAAAATTTACATTAACGTATGCATTTTTTTACTGGACTCTGCAGGATACAAAAACGCGGAGTTCTGCAGATTTGTATACATAAAACCGATAGGAAATAAAAGGATTCTAGACTCCAGCAGGGCACATTTTTGAGAGTTTCACTTTAAGATGCATAAAAATGGCCCTTGATTAAAATAAATAATTTTTGTGGATATTTTTGCCAATGATCCCCCTCTGGCATGTCACTGTCCATGTTGTGGGACTATTTGTGCTCTCATAGCTTGTATTTGGTGGCTGCAAATATGACCTGAAGGTTTTTCAGGTTCGCCTGCTATTAAAGTCAATGGGCGCGATGCAAACGAGTGGTTCGCAAACATTTGATTGTCCCGGCCTATGTTCGTCCATCACTAATGATGGGCCTCTAATCCATCCGTGCTGACCATTCATCTTGCATGTGACTCTGTGTCTTGAGCCGGCTAACTCAACTTTAGAACTATTAGGACACAGCATCACATCAGAAGGTCGGTTTGCGACCACACCATCTATACATATTTGGCACTGTGCACTCTCAGATTATCCCCACTAGTGTTGAGCACAAATATTAGAATTGCAAATTTTTATCACGAATATCGGCACTTCGAGAATTTGCGAATATTTCGAATATAGTGATATATATTCATAAAAACTAATATTCACTTTTTTTTTGTTTTTTGTTTTTTTTTCATCTGAACCCATTAGTATACTTACCTGCTTCTTGCTTGTGGGCCAATGTGAGAAGGCTGCAATATTGTAGTCTGTAGTGAATTAGAATATTCTTCATTATTTAATTTATTTTATCTCATGCGAAAAATCATGTAATATATCCGTAATGTGAATATTGTAAAACATGAATACATAGCACTATAGAATATAGTGCTATATATTTGTTTTTTAGAATATTCGTCATTTTTTTTCCAATTTAATGTGAACAGTCATTGGCCCAAAAGCAACTTAAGCAGGGAGGAATCATGACTTCAGATGGAAAAAAAATGACGAATATTCTAAAAAACAAATATATAGCACTATATTGAGTAAAACAGCACTATAAAGTAAAACATGCAGCAAGGTTTACACTTACCACTAGTATGACACTGTTAATCACAGAGGCCTACACTATTTAATATGATATGTTATTCTAATAAGCTTACTATTAGAATGACAAATACCATTTACCTGAAACCACTTATATGAATAAGGGGGCACACCCATATAAATATAGCACAGGAGTGCAAACAGTGGTCAAAGAAGCAATTACACTAAACACCGACCAAAAGAGAGTCAAAGCGACCACTATTAGAATGCACATCCAACAAAATCATATATAAAAACAAAAATATTTTATTGTACAAAGGACACAAAATACAAAGACACATTAAAATTGTATACAATAGAACAAAGTGTAGGCAATATATAAGCCGACACTCTTGTCCAAAATAAACGTACTTCAAATCATCCAAGCCAGCTACATTATAAAGTGCAATAAAGGCATACAGCAAATACATACATATATACCAATGGCTGCATCGATCTAAACCAGACCGCATGTGGTCATAATGTTAATGCCATAACCTGTCCTCTCGCTGGCCAGTGGACCCTCTTGGTCGGTGTTTAGTGTAAATACCACCTTGTAGAACACTGTGGTGCATTTCGTAAAAAGCATAGTACACCAGCTATAAGTCTAATGCTTGCTACATTTGTACAGTAGTTATTTGTAAAGAAATTCAGGCAGCTGCTGACATGTTCCCTTTTAACCCTTATTCTTATTTTGACCAGCAGGCCAAATACAGTAGCAATAACAAAATAAAACAAAAAAAAAAGTTAAAAAATACAGTGTCTTGTAGCCTCAAACATGAGCTACAAAACCTTAAAAAGGTAAGAAAAATCTTAAAAAATATATTAAAAATTAAAAAAATATAAAAATTTTAATCACCCCTTTCGGTAGAATAAAGAAATAAATATATATTTAACAAAAAATATAAACATCATCCCGCAAAAAATGAGCCTTTACACAGCTCAGTAGACATAACTATAAGACAGTTATGGTAGTCAGAATATGGTGATGTATTATTATTTTACACTATTTAGATATAAAAAAAAAACTATACATATGTGATATTGTAATCATACTGACCCAGAAAATGAAGGGTATGGGTTAGTTTTGTCACAAAGGATACGCTGTAGGGACAAAAACCATAAAACGGTGGAGGAATTACATTTTTTTCCAATTCCACTGCATTGTGAATCCCCGCCCCCTTCCCACTACATGGTATGCCATATTAAATAGTAGTATTAAAAAGTACAACTTGTCCTACAAAAGGAAACCCTCATAAAAAAAGTTATGGCTCAATGAAAGAAAGGGAAAAAAATTGAAAACGCAAAAATGAAAAAAAAACTCCTGTATACTAAGGGTTAAAGGCAGTGCCTCACAGTGAGTAGTACCATACAGAGTGCTCCATAATTAACCCCCTTAAGGACCCAGCCTTATTTCACCTTAAGGACCCGGCCATTTTTTAAGGACGTTACAAGGCTTAGAAGTTTAGAAGCAATTCTTGAAATTTTTCAGAAATTTTCAAAAACCCACTTTTTAAGGACCAGTTCAGGTATGACGTCACTTTGTGAGGCTTACATAATAGAAACCACCCAAAAATGACCCCATTCTAGAAACTGCAACCCTCAAGGTATTCAAAACTGACTTTACAAAATGTCATTAACCCTTTGGGTTTTCCACAAGAGTTATTGGCAAATAGAGATTAAATTTCTGAATTTTGATTTTTTTTTTAAAATTTTCCATTTTAATCCATTTTTTCCAGTAACAAAGCAAGGGTTAACAGCCAAATAAAACTCAATATTTATTGCCCTGATTCTGTAGTTTGCAGAAACACCCATATGTCATCGTAAACTGCTGTATGGCCAAACGGCAGGGCACAGAATGAAGGGAACGCCATATGGTTTTTGGAAGGCGGATGTTGCTGGACTGGTTTTTTGACACCATGTTAAATTTGAAGCCCCCCCGATGCACCCCTAAAGTAGAAACTCCATAAAAGTGACTCCATCTAAGAAACTATACCTCTCAAGGTATTCAAACCCGATTTTACAAACTTTGTTAACCCTTTAGGTGTTCCACAAGAGTTATTGGCAAATGGAGATGAAATTTCAGAATTTCTATTTTTTGTTACCTTGCCTCAAAAGGAGTGTAATATAGAGCAACCAAAATCATATTTGCCCTAAAATAGTACAAACAAAATCCCGTAGTTTCCAAAATGGGTTCACTTGGAGTTTCTTCTGTAGGGGTGCATCAGGGGGGCTTCAAATGGGATATGGTGTCAAAAAACCAGTCCAGCAAAATCTGCCTTCCAAAAACCATATGGCGTTCCCTTCCTTCTATGTCCTGCCGTTTGGCCATACAGCAGTTTACAACCACATATGGGGTGTTTCTGCAAACTACAGAATCAGGGCGATAAATATTGAGTTTAGTTTGGCTGTTAAGCCTTGCTTTGTTACTGGAAAAATTGACTAAAATGGAAAAATTTTTAAATAATAGCTGTTTTGGGACCGTTTTTATTTTTTGTTATTTACATAATTGATCTGACAGGTTGGATCATGTGCTATTTCTATAGAGCAGGTTGTTACGGACATGACAATACCAAATATGACTACTTTTTCTGGTTTTTTGTTTCATTTTTTCATAATAAAGCATTTTAAAAAAAAAAAAAAATTTTTAGTGTCTCCTCATTATGAAAGCCATATTTTAAATTTTTATTTTTTGGGCGACTGTCTTATGTAGGCGCTCATTTTTTGAGGGATGAGATTATGGTTTGATTGCCACTATCTTGGGGTGCACATGACATTTTGGTCGCTTGCTATTACACTTTTTGTGATGTAAGGTGACAAAAATGACTTTTGACACGGTATTTACATATATTTTTTTCTGTGTTCACCTAAGGGGTTAGGTTATGTGTTATTTTTATAGAGCAGGTTGTTACGAACCCGGAAATACCTAATAAGTATACTTTTTATTTATTTATTTAAGTTTTACAAAATAATATCATTTTTTAAACAAAAAAAATCAAAATCATGTTTTAATGTTTCCATAGTCTGAGAGCCATTTTTTAAATTTTTGGGGGCAACTTTTTTGAGTGCATATAACTTTTTGATCACTTGCTATTACAGTTTTTGTAATGTGAGGTGACAAAAATGATTTTTTTTTACATAGTTTTTATTTTAATTTTTTTACGGTATTTACCTGAGGGGTTAGATCATGTGATATTTTTATAGAGCAGGTTTTTACGGATGCGGCGATAACTTATATGCTTAGTATATTTTATTTTTTAAATTTTTATTCAGTGATATGTGTTTTTTTTCATTTTTACTTTTTTCACTTTTTTTTTTACTTTTTTTTGACCCAGACCCACTTGGTTCTTGAAGATCCAGTGGGTCTGCTGTCTATATAATACAGTACAGTACACTATATAGGGTACTGTACTGTATTTAGTACTTTACATTGTCTGGTCAGACTTCTGCCTTTAGCAGAAGTCTGATCAGAGTTACTATTACCATGGCAGGCAGGATGCCTCTAAAGGCGTCCTGTTGCCATGGTAACCTTCACCCGCTGTCAGAACTGAACAGCGGGTTATGGGGAGGAAGGGGGGCTCCCTCCCTCTGTGATCCCATCCTGTCTGGGGGGTGCAAAGGCACCCAGGGTCCTCCCTGTTAACTCCTTCCATGACACGGTCCATACGGACAGTGGCATGGAAGGGGTTAAACGGCTGGCATCTGTACAAGCACAGATGCCAGCCGTTTTTAGCAGAGTGTCAGGACTGCGGGAATCAGAACTTTTGACCCGGCATTAAAAGTCTCTGTTTGGCTAGTCTGTACAGACTAGCCAATCAGAGCGATTTCTGGCTGGGGACCGCTCTGATTGGTCCCCGGCCGGTTAGCTGAGACCCCTGGCTGTGTGTAACAGCCGGGGTCTTAGCGCTGTCACCATGTCTGCAGACATAGTGACAGTTTAACTGTAGGATGAGAATGCTCGTCCTAATGCGCTATGTACCGCTCAGTTAGGACGATCATTCTCGTCCTGGGTCCTGGAGGGGTTAATACCACCTTACACAAAATGTCTCCTCTAAACTGATCATCAGTAAATTTCACCAAGTAGGGCACCACGGTAGATATAATACCAACATATATATAGTGCACTTATGCAATAGACCAGACCAGACCCAATAAATTTTATCATAGCTCAGAAAATATCTCTAAATTAAATCAGACCCCAGGATAGATCCCAGACTCTTATTACATCCATACCACAATCCTTTTCATGTGTCATGACATGTGTCACTTTATGTGGTAATAACTTTAGAAAGCTTTTACTTATCAAAACTACTCAAGAATGTTTTCTTGTGAAACATTATACTTCATGACAGAGGTAAATTTGGGTCGATATGGTTTGTCATTTTTTCTTTGCACTTAATTTTTGCCCAGATTCTTTCTAGAGATAATTATAAAAACATTCTTCGCCTCCTAGCTTCAATATCTGGAGTCTCATTTGAAATCCATTTTAAAAATCTCCTTCCTAACAATAAATAGCAACTTCAGCACTGTCCAACTCATACCCTCAGCTATTATTTTTTCTTATCAAGCACCAGAACACACATCCATTGACAAGGAATAAAGTTTATTTTATAGATCTCATTTATTCTTTTAATTATATACCAGTAGATATAAAGCTTAAGTATAAATATCTGCCTGAGGCTGATGTCATTTCAAACATTTACCATTTTCATTCAAGTCTATCTTGTAGAGAAAAGCAGAGGTCCTATATGACCTATAATTAACAAAAAAAAGTGTAGTTCTATAATTCCTCATTCCCACACTTTTATATATTTCCTCATAATTGATCTCTTCTCCAATATCTAACCATTACTGCTTCTTTCTCCCCATATTGCTTATGGAGGGCAGTTTTGCTAGAATGGTTTTCGGGTGCTATATTGCATTTAAGGAGACCCTGATGTATCCCTACAGAGGAAACCTCAGGTATTTCAGAAACTGCACCTCCTAAATACAAAATGTCACTTTAGCGCCAAATTTTCAATTTCCACAAGAGACATGCACCTCACAATTTGTTACCCATCATCCTTTGAATAAAGCAAGACCCCATATGTGCTTGTAAAAGACTATATGGGCATACTGTAGGACACAGGAGGGAAGGAGTGATAAAAAATTGATTTTAGGTGGCACATTTTCATGAAATGATTTTTAGGTACTTTGTCACATTTCAAGAGACCGTGAAATAACCTTTACAATGGAAACCTCCAAGAATTGACCACATTTTGGAAACTACACACCTAAAGTCATTTTTTAAAGTTTACAGTAGGCATTCTAGTCCCTGTGAACCCCACCCGAGACTGGCTGATATGGCCCGGGCCTAACAGGTGCACCTAAATGTAGCGTGTAGATGAAAACCAGGCACATTTAAATTGGAGTTTTTACACCTCCAAACATAAGAATATACAAACCATTAGAAAACGTAATGTGGTGTTAAACAGGCTGGATATGCTCAAACCTATATGCAGTTGTGCATGTGTATAGGGGAGCATAACCTGCACTTGTAGTTCGTTGCTTATGGCAATCAACAGCAAAAAATGCATACAATGGAAGATGCCAGCAATGGACTACAAGTACCACAATAACCATCCTACATAAGGTAACGATTGTGTGGATGTGGAGAACAATACAAAACTGAACAATAGCAAAGACAGATGCACTCTGCAGTAATACTAAACCCTCACACTTATGTTAAAATTGAGAGGTAAGTTCGACATATCCTACTAGGAGGACATGTCTCAAGCTCAGGCACCACGCTAAGGTCTCTCAAGTAGCCCGAGGCCCTACCACTCACCTACCTGTGCCGTATGGGCGATACCAGGGGCCAGTGGGCGAATTATGGGAGCAAAAGGCCTGACTCACAAACAGCTTAGTGGTATGGCCTCGGGCTACTTGAGAGACCTTGGCTTGGTGCCCGAGCTTAAGACATGTCCTCCTAGTAGGATATGTCGAACTAACCTCTCAATTTTAACATCATTGTGAGGGTTTAGTATTACCGCAGAGTGCACCTGTCTTTGCTATTGTTAAGTTTTAGAGAACATTGGCTGAAAATTGCTGAGGATTTTATGTGAAATAAAAAAGAGTGTATCAATGCCTGTATAAGACGGTTAAACATGAAAAACAATAATAACTTTATTGATAAATTGTTAAAACAGTAAAGTAATCAACCTGTTGTTAAGAAATAGGCAAAAAGGGGGACTACTGCCTATACCAGCACTTTTGTGCAGAATTAGTAAGCACCTTTGTCTAGTAACTGCAAAGGTATATATCTATTGGGGGCATATATTGACTGCCTGAGCCCCCCTTCCAATTGACCCAGATAATGTGCAAGTATGGATGTCTATAGATATATTCCTCAACAGAAACAGAGGTTACACCCAGCAATGAGTTATTTAGTGCCCCAGAGCAGGGTTAAGTACGCCCTCTTACTAGAGGGTTCCAAAAAGGGGGATATTGTTAACCCCACTTAGAACCTGTTAAATAATTAACAGCGACTCTTAGACAGCTATCTGCTGTATTCCCCCTATATTGGACAGATGCTCTCGGGCTAATATATATCCATCTCCCTTCCCTGCAGTGCTCTGTACACATTGACTAGGTGTCAATTGTCTGAGACCCTGTCAATCTAATCTGTACCAATTCTGCAAAAATCTGGGGAAGCAAGAGGCTAAAACCCTACTTCTCAATCGCTGCTATCTGTCGCAGCCCAGTGGCCCATCTAGCTCAACGAGTTTCTTGCGTTTATGTTGTGAACGCCTCATCAGAAGCTTTTTAAAGATAGGCACTGTATTGCTGTAGTTAGTAAATGGACCGAGTGGTACTGCACTTGTGAAGTGCAGGCTAACTAGCGCTCATATGACCATGTGATGGCCATATGCACAGGCCAGGTTTTTCAGGGCAGATTTCACAGTGATAAATGGTGTCCTTTCCTATCCCCCTTTTAGAATACAATCTGCATCTTTTTTGGGTACTTCCCTGTCTTGCTGTTTGGCGGGCTTCCCAGGTACAAAACGGGCACTATCACTTCCAGAAGTACTGGGGTTCACCCCTGGTTTTGAAAAATTCTGGCATTGATCACCACTACTCTAAATTGAAGCAATTATCCTGCCTGGCCTGTACATCTAAATAACACGTGAGCATTATAAAGTGGCATCTGTATAATGTTCAAATGCAGCTTTTTGTACCACACCTTCGTTTTCCGCATGGCGTTTTATAGCTTCAAAATTTGATCTGAAAGATCATCCGCTCCCATGTTGGTATTGCAGTTCAGAATGTAGTCTGTTCTAGGGGTAGTGGTACCTGGGATCTGGTGTTACCATGAATGGTGGTCAGTAAAGGACATCCCTCTTGTTCTTGTATTTAACCATCATCAAGTTCTCATTCCTGAGATGCCCACAAACTCGGGAATTTGAGGCTGATAATCCACAGTAGGTGGGATTCATATGAGATCACTTATCTGTTGCAGCAAGCCCTTGATGAGCAAGAGAGGAGGATGGGAGTGGTAGTGGCCCAAACTATAGTATGTGTCACAGTGACCTGGTGCCAGTGTATTAAAAGAGGGTTGGACACTTTTCTCCCTTGGAACATTTACTGCATTTAGGGCTCCTGCCTGATTGTAGTTTGTGGTGCTCTTGATGTTGGTTGTATGGGTGCCTGGCAGGAGGTGTAGTAGTGCAATGACCAGCATATGGTGAAGTAGGAGTCAGTAAACAGGCCAGGTTTAACATAACAATATGTCCTGCTTTACATGAATGCAGATTTAGAGTTGTAGTACATCCAACAACAGTCTGTAAATAGTGCCAATTCTCCCGAGATGTCTGTGCATGAGTTAGGCAACATTGGAAGCAATGGCCCTTTGGTTAAACTATCTTTTGATAAAGTCTCTCCGCCTCTAGAATCTCTGGCTGGCCATTGTACTCTATCAATGATGCCTGCAATTCGCACTGTGGCTGGAAGGTACAAATATACAACTGGCATTACTGAGGTGTGCACAGCGTTTCAATGTGTTACGCCTCTACAGCAGCAGGGTCTAGAAAGCTTATTGCAGGTCATCTTGCTGACTGACTCCCCATGTGATTCAATGAATTTGTGGCACACTTCTTAAAGATACAAATTGTCACATTTATTGGATAACAAAAGGGTTAATCCATATAACAATAACACATCATTCTCAGCAATCCAGATTCTTTCAAGCATTGTTTCAGTCCTTTGTCAAGCTAAATCTGAAGAGAAATGTAATAGGTAATTATGAGATCTAGTCTGAGAAAGTTATATTGTAATTGTTACATAAAGTAGACAAAGTAGGAATGAGGAGTAAAGAAACAAAGGAGTAGACTGGCTGAATAAAATGGCTGTCAGTATATGAAAAATAGAGATGAACCAGTGATTGGTGTCTATACCCTATTATAATTAGACGGAGTTCATACTTGCGTTTAGCTTTCCTTTGTAACATTCCGTTATAATATGCTTAACATGGAAAATAACGGAATTGCTATAACGGAAAGCCAAACAGAACACTTTAAATACATTCCGTTTAGATCCGTCGTAATAGAGATCAATAAAATATAAAAACGGAAAGCAGCAGGAAAAAAAGTCCTTCACACAGGCAAAAACTTCTCCAAAAAAGGCAACAACTTCTACGAAATGTCCAGACACCAGTAACAGATTACCAAGGTCGAAGATAGTGTTGAGCCAATCGAAGTATGAAGAATGAAGATTCCACGTAAAATCTTGTGCTGGGTGATCTATGACGAACCCCACGCTGGTCAGTGAAAGGCCTTTATTTTTACATCAAATGCCACAATCAGCGATGAATTCGGCATCTGGAGGGTTCAATGATGGAGGGCAGCACAATTGCCATTTTCACCGTCATTGTGCCCGCTACTTACAAAGAAATGCGCTTTGTGACAAAGGAATTTGTCACAAAACAAATTTCTTGGTTAAATTCGGTGAAGCAGCCGAATCAAAGTTTTTATAACTTAACTCATGTCTAGTCATAATGCTTTCAGTAACTAAATACAAGTATGCAAGTTTAGCTAGCACTAAAACTTTTGAAGGATGCTTAAAACAGAGTTCATGGAACTAATCCTCCAAGTTCCAAAATAGTCCAAGTGACATATAAAGATTAACTCTGAAGCTTTAAACTAATTTCAATGAAGAAGAAGTAACTCATCACCCTTTAGGCAATGTAGAACAGGACAACAGATGCTCTGAATAGACCTCTAGTTCACTCTATCTTCCTTTTCCTCTATGTTTCATCTTTCTTTCCCTTACAAGATAAGGTCTACACATTTCACAAATTCTCCTAAGATTACTTAATCTGATAACTAAAAGGGTTTTTCCTATCTCAGACAATGGGGGCATATAGTTAGGATATGCCTTTATTGTCTGATAGGTGCGGGTCCTGCACATACACCGAGAACTGAGCCCTGAAAGTGGTGGAGGGTGTTCATTCCTATGAGGTTGCCAGAAACAGCTGAGCACTGGCTCGGCCCATAAAAAGTGAATGGGAGCAGTGACCATGCAAGTGTGGTGCGCTCCCATTCATTTCTATGGGGAGAGTACTTGGGGGTGGCCTGACCCGGGGTTTTTCAAACACCACCTTCCACGATCTGTGTTTCAGTGGTGGGACTCACACCTATCAGACAATGGGGACCTATTCTAGCTATATTTCCCGATTTGTCTAAGATGGGAATAACCCTTTAATGTACATTAGGCCACTCTCATACAACCTCCTATGGCTTTCTTTTCCTTGGCTGACATTAAAAAGATTGTGATAATACTTACCCTAGAAAATAAATGACCATACTTTGGTAACCTTTTCCACATTGATTCAAAAGTTATTGTTAGAGAGATTTTGATCAATCATTTATCAGGGATTTATATACTTATGCTGATTGAATGTACTATGTAATTACCACTAAATTGTAAATTTTGTCCAAACTAGCATGAAAAGGTTTCAAAATGTGTTGCACTCAAAAAACACTCTCTCTACTGCTCACTCCCTTTCCATATCTTTTCCTGTCTCCTTCAAAATTTTAATTCCTAACAAACTTTTCATGACTGCCTTCCTGTAGTTTTGAGCTGCTTTATAGGGATGAAATAATCCACAAAAAAAAAAAATTAAATAGTGTTTCCTTTAATTTATTTTATTGGTCAAGGTTCTACAGGGGAATAGCTAGAGGACCCAATAGGGCAAGTTTCATGAGTGATGGGTAAAAGCCGCGTCAATCTGTTTAGGCCAGTGTATACGGGGCTACTGCAGTAAACTTGATCTTGAAGTGAGAGAAAATCTGGCTATGGCTTTTTTCTGGATATGTTTGTGTTGTGAACTAATGTACTAACCCTTTAATTGTATCATAGTTGTTAAATGAAGTGTTAATAAATATTACATTTGGGAAAGGAAACATTTCCAGATCAGAGATGTAAATTACATCAGCAAAGTTATAGAAAATTCTATTTCGCTGCTTTGCCAAATTTGGCAAATAAATTTGCTTTGTAACAAGTTACTTTACCATGAAGCGCATTTCTTTGTATGTAGCGGGCACAATGAAGGGGAATGGCGATGGCACTGCCTGCCCCTGCAATAAACCCCTCAGATGCTGCATTCATCGCTTATTGCAACATCTGACTAATAGAGTGGTTATAGTCATACATCACCGAGAGGTATCAAAATGGCTGTGGTGGTTTCTTCAAGCGCAAATGGAAGAGATATGAATTGTTTTGTTGTTGTTTTTACTGCCATTTCAGGGAAAATTGATTTGTTACCAAGAAGCTGTTACCATGAAGCATAAGGAAATTTGGCTTCTTGGCGAATCAAAATTTTCCTGAAATTCAGATCAAAGTTAACTACAGATACTTCAATTTGCTCAACACAACTCAGGATATACGTTCTGCTCAAAGTGTCAACAAAGTATTGAGGAGAGATGAGCAAATTTCTCAAAAATTCGATTTGGCCAGTTCGACAAATTTTTCGAAATAATAATAAATGAATTTATTTGTGGCGAATAGCGTTAAAAAACAGCTATTTCCTAGGTACAGAGTGGTATAGAACACTGTGCCTTGCAGTAACATGCATAGGAAGTCTGCTGTGGTAGTGAAACAATACTGTGAGTCAGTATGACATGCAGATGACAGGCGCCGCTCTTAGATCACTGTACACTTCACTTATTTGGACAGTTAGGGGCAAAAACTGACCAAATAACTCAAGTGTGAACTCGACCTTATAGGTTCAATTCTAGCGTCAAGAGTGGCCCTATGACATAGTGGTAAGGTCGAAGCAGCATGAGGAGACCACAGTGACCCAATGACAGAGGCTGGAGGTTGCAGCAGCAAAAGGAGGAGGGCATAGCGTGGCACAATGACAGCGTGTAGGTGGCAGCAGCAGCATCAGGAGGCCACAGAGTGGCACAATAATAGAGTGTGGAGGTGGTGGCAACAGCATCAAGATGAGGCCACAGGGTGGCACCATGACAGTGGAAGTGGAAGCAGCAGCAGGAGGAGACAACAGAGTGACACAATGACAGAGTGTGGAGGTGGCAGCAGCATTAACAGTAGCCCACAGAGTGGCACGACGACAGAATGTGGGGGTGGCAGCAGCAGCATCAGGAGGAGGCCACAGGGTCACACAATGACAGTGTGGAGGTGGCAGCAGCATTAACAGTAGCCCACAGAGTGGCGCAACGACAGAATGTGGGGGTGGCAGCAGCAGCATCAGGAGGAGGCAACAGGGTGGCACAATGACAGAGTGTGGAAGTGGCAGCAGCATCATCAGGAGGCCAGCAGAGTGCCACGATGACAGAGTGTGGAGGTGGTGGCAGCAGTATCAGGAGGAGGCCACAGGGTGGCACAATGACAGTGAGGAGGTGTCAGCAGCATCAGGAGGCCACAGAGTGGCAAGGAGACATAGTGTTGAGGTAGCAGCAACATCAGGAGACCACAGAGTGGCAAGGTGAAATAGTATAAAGGTGGCAGCAGCATCAGGAGACCGCAGAGTGGCAAGGTTACATAGTGTGGAGGTGGCAGCAGCATCAGGAGACCACAGAGTGGCAAGGTGACATAGTGTGGAGGTGGCAGCAGCATCAGGAGTCCACAGGGAGACCCGTTGACAGAATTGGTAGGTGGGTGGCAAAACCAGTACCAGCTGAAGATGGTGCATGAAAGAAGGAGCACTTGGAATCAGATGTGTGGCATCAGGCGGGTGGCAGCATCGGAACAGTAGCTGAGGCAGGTAGACAGAAGAAAACGGTCTCTTTTGTCAAAGTGTGGGAGTGGCACCATGGATGATCTACTTTGATGCATCAGGCATTGGGGGGTGTAAATCCTGGCTGATCCACGCCTGATTCATCTTGACATAGGTCAGTTTCTCCACATTTTGTCCCCCCGCCGCACTAAACACCCACTCTGATGCCACACTACTGGCCGGACAGGACAGCTTTTCCATGGCAAACTCTGCAAGTTGCGACCACAAATGCAGTTTGGCTGCCCAGTAGTCCAGTGGATCTTCAATGTGGGGTGGCATGGTGCTGTCCAAGTATGCCACCACCTGCTGGTTCAGGTCCTGCTCCAGTTGTAGCTGCTGCTGCTGCTTGTGAGTAGTTTCTTCACTAGGCGGGTGAAGATGGCTACTCATCAGCGACTCTAGACTCAAGTTGCTGCTGATGGAGCTGTAACTGCTCCTAGCCCCCACCCGGCCACAGCAGCCATGGCAGAGATACATGAGCGCAGTTCTCCCCCCCTCCCATCCCGTAGTCCTGGCGACTGACAAATAGCGTGACCTCCTCAAAGTGCCAGAGCAAACGGCAGGTGTCACGCATGAGCTGCCACTGGCTGACATCGAAGTTACATGGAGAGTACTCTTCTCCACTTGGATCATCAAGAAATCATTTATGGCCTTTCTCTGTTTGTATAGTCAGTTCAGCATATAGAGGGTAATATGCAAAATAAATGTGGAGCCCCAGTATTGGGTCTACAATACAATGAAAGCCAGACACCCCTTTGCACCAGTTTTCCTTCCTTTGAGGGATATCTGGCTTTTATTGTGTTGTAGACCCAATACTGGGGCTCCACATTTATTTTGCATATTACCGTTTCCCAGGGAGCTTTGCACTTTGGATTGCTGTGTTGAGATTCTTAACTGAGGCTCCGTGGTGTTTTTGCGGCTGGTCTCCCTGAGATCAGCTATTGTTTTGTTTGAGCATCTGGGGGGTGGAATTCCAATTGGTGGAAACGTTGCATATCAGTCTATGTTGGGGGATGCTGTTCTGCCGCTGCAGTTCAAGGAGGTTGTGCATTGTGGTGTATGACTGGCTGAAGTGCATGCAAAGTTTCCTGACCATTTTTTTGTCTTGCAGATGGGTGAAACCACTTGATAACCAGATTAAACATGTGTGCCATGCAGGGTGCACGGCTCGGCCCTCCATGATGCAGCACCGACACCATGTTCTTCCCATCGCGGTCATCATGGTTCCGATTTTAAGTTGTCATGGAGAAAGCCAGGATTCGATTTCTTGATGCATCACACAAAGCAGTTCCTCCCCTGTGTGACTCAGCTGGCCCAGGCAAACAAGGTGCAGAACAGCTTGACATCGCCGTGCCCTGCACATTTGGTATGCTGTAATGACACTGTGAATTGTCCCTGCAGTGGAGGCTAAGGATATGGTGGAGGATGAGGAGGCAGAGGCGGACATTGTTGCAGGACAAACGGCGTGAAAATATAGAGGCGGAAGCTGCGTCACCTGGCCAAGTTGCTGGTGTGGCTGTGCAGGAACCACATGTACCTAGTGGGCCATAAAGTATATGTATTGTCCCTGACGGTAGTTATAGCTCCACACATCAGTGCTGCCGTGCACTTTGGCAGACACCGACAGGCATTAGGACCTTTTGGAAAATAAATTATGGCTTGTGACTCTCCACCTCGGCTCAGCACAAGCCATCAGTTCTCTGAAAGGTGCAGAGTCCACCACTTGGAAAGGGAGGGACTGCAGCACCAGCAACTTGGCAAGGAGCACATTCAGCTTCTGCGCCATTGGATGAGTACACGCTAACTGTTGTCTCTTGGCAATCGCTTTGATGATCGATTGCTGACGGAATGACTGACGAGGAGTAGGAGGGGGTGCAGAAGCATCAGGATCAGCAGAAGATGGGAAGGAAAGACAGCTCCCTTCGGCTGAGGAGGTGAAGCCTTGACTTCCTAAAATCGGGCATGTCCCAATGGGTGATGCAGCGGTTGCTGTGGTAGTTTGGACCACCACATCAGAGCCACTGTTCTCCCTGGTCACTTTATGGTAACACTGCATATGTCGATGCAGGGCCGTGGTGCCAACATTGGCACCCTGGCCAAGCTTCACGTTCTGCCCACAGATTCTACAAATGTCCATGTTCACCTCCTCTAGCGGCTTAACAAATGCCAGTCAGGCTACTTAAAAGAGAGTTGTCTACCCCAGGCATGTTGGTCTCCCAACCTCCCACTGCTGCCACCCTGCTGACTCCCGGCCACACTAACAACTTGCTGGTTCTGCCGCTGCTTCACGGGCAGCTGCCACCCTCTTCTCCCAATGATGATGAAGCCCCTAATTTTGATGAAACCCCTAATTCACCCTGCTCCCAAGTGCGATCAGCTACACTATCATCATCGAGTACTGTCTGCATGTCACTGATGTTCTCCCCAACTGTCTCTGGATCCGGAGCTTGACAGTTCACAACACCAGCTCCCATGCCCCTTTCCGCATCACTACTTGTCCACCTACCAGAGGAAGCAGATGTCTCCTCCACATCTTGGCTGGCCAATAGCTGCTGACTGTCCTCTAGTAGCTCGTCCTTTCTGTATAGTGGAGCTGAGCCCATAGCATATAATACTTGTCTGGCTGAGGGAGCAGAAAAGGAGAGAGGCAGGTTGAGGGCAGGTGAAGGCACAGGACCTCCTCCCGGGCCATGCCAACTAAGGGTTGTGTCTTCCGAACCCACCGACTCTTTGCTGGGGGTGTCTGATGTCACTTGGGACGAAGTGGATGACCGAGTCAACCATTTAAGAACCGTTGGGTTGCTGGTCAAGATATGACTGCTAGATGACATCGGGAGCTCAGGCCTCTCACTGTGACTCCTGCTGCCTCGTCCTTTTAATGAGCTGCAACCTGTGACTGCGCCAGAAACATTTAGGCCTCTGCCACTCCCCTATGCATGGACTGGCACTTCTCTGTCTGACATTTGGTTAGATCAAATAAATAAATAAAAAGGAAATTAAAACACGCCAAAAAAGTATGTAATTTTCTCACTTCCCCACACAATGGCTAATAAGCCTTTTTTTCTTTCTATTAATATAGGCCAAAAAGGGCTTTAGAACGTATAACTGCACCGCTGAAAGGCAAATACTATATATATTTTTGCCACTAATACACAACAAAAAGGGCTGTAATTTTCTCACTTCACCAACCAACGGCAAATACTTTTTTTGTGCCACTAATACACGCCCAAAAGGGCTTTAGAACATATAACTGCACTGCTGAATGGCAAATAGGCACTTATTTTTTCACTTATACACGCCACATAAGGCTTTAGAACATATAACTGCACCGCTGAATGGCAAATAATATATATTTTTTTGTCACTAATACACGCCAAAATGGGCTGTAACTTTCTCACTTTACCACAGAACAGCAAATACTTTTTTGTGCCACTAATACACGCCAAAAAGAGCTTTAGAATATATAGCAATATTGATGAATGGCAAATAATATATTTTTTTTTGCCATTAATTCATACCAAAAAGGGCTTTAAAACATATAACTGCACCACTGAACAGGAAATAGGCCCTTATTTTTTTTTACTTATACATGCCACAAAAGGCTTTAGAACATATAAGTGCACCGCTGGACAGCAAATATTATATATATTTTTTTCAACTAATACATTCCGAAAAGGGCTTTAGAACATATAACTGCACCGCTAAACGGCAAATATATACATTTTTTGCCACTAATACACGCAAAGAAGGGCTTTAGAACATATAACTGCACCACTGAATGGAAAATAGGCCCTTATTTTTTTCCACTAATACACGCCAAAAAGGGCTTTAGAACATATAACTGCACAAATGAACGACAAATATATATTTTTTTGCCACTAATACACTCCAAAAAGGCCTTTAGGGCATATAACTGCACTGCTGAACTGCAAATAATATATATATTTTTTTTGCCACTAATACATGACAAAAAGGGCTGTAATTTTCTCACTTCTCCACACAACATCTAATAAACCCCTTTTTTCCCACTAATACAAGCCAAAAAATGCTTTAGAACATATAACTGCACCACACAAGGGCAAATAAGACATATAAATATTTCCTAGTAATAAAGCCTGTTAATGGCTGTATCAAACAGCTGTATAATGGCAATTTGGATCTGCAGTGAGTGCAGCAAGTTGTAATAGGATTATTCCTTTTACCCAGGCTGTAGCCTCCGCTACTGAACCCTGTTCTGCTTCAATACTGGGGAATGATTATTTCCTATCCTTTCCCTGAACTTCTATATAACAAAATTAAAGTTTTAAAGTATTTTCTACCACTGTCCCTAGCAGTTGCTGACATCTCTCCCTGCACTAAGTACACTAGAAAATTGCTGAATCCAAGATGGCTGAGGCTATTTATAGGGCTATGACATCACAGGGCTGGATGGCTGCTGATTCGCTGCATGCATGGCATATTGGGTGACCCCTCTTTCTCAGAGTTCCTTGCTCATGTCCAAAAACGTGCAGCAGCCACGTTACCACAATTAGTTACCACGAAGCTTAAGGAAATTCGGATTCAGTGCAAATCAAATTTTTCCTGGAATTCGCATCGAATTCCACTTTGTCAACTTTGATTTGCTCATCTCTAGTCTTGGGTCTTAAAATAATAAGCATACAATTTGCTTCTCATGCTTAGAGATAAGAATTTTTTTTAAACTAAAGGACATTAGGCTAGATAGCTTACTAACAATAAATCATATTCTCAATGGTATATGGTACATTTTAAAGTTAAATTATTAGGATTCACTGTGTTCATGATGGCGCAAATATTTAAACACAAATTGCATTTTTAATAAACCTGCATAAAATTAATTAATAAAGCTAGAATGAATGTATGTGCTTCTTGTGGAATTGAAATTGTTATTGAAATTTCTAATTGACACAACTCTGCCATAACTGCCACTATAAAGTTTGTTTGTTTGTTTTAAAATGACATGATTCTAGTTGTGTTACTTGGGAAATCACACACCACATGGTTTAGAAATGCTGCCAAAGCATGTGAATGAAATGTGACAGAAGGCTGTCTCATCAACAGTGTAGAGTGTACAGTGATCTGTGCCAAAGTAGATTTGGTAACACACCAAATTAAATCCATAAAATAGTAGACCTGGCTGCTCCTATACTTGCCAGCTGTTGACTTTTTGTTTCAGTGACCTTACTAGGGACAAAATATAAATAATGACAAATGGTTTTGATGATGATAAACCATTTTTGTTTTACAGAATCTTGATCTTCAGTTAAAAGCAGATGCACACTTTACATTTATTTACAGCAGTAAAACAGAGAAAGCAGTAATGTAACTAAAATATATTGCAGACAAAATTAAACAGTTTGCCTTTAAATACTTCTGAAAATAAAGTTCACAAACTAGCTGAGTATAATTTGATGGCACTACAGGGATATTTCAAGAAATTCTAATAGTCAATTTGATGCTCTAGAACAGACTTTGCTTATTTCTTTTATGTATATTTTATATATTTTTATGGGTTTTATTTAATAACATTTAATACAGAAGATTGTAAATATTCAGCTTTGGCAATCCGAATATTAGATTGCTGATTTTAATTCTTGATCAGACTTGCAATTTCCATTTTCTTATTTAAAAAAAATGCATTTTCTCATCCAAAAACCAAAAATAAGGAACAAATGTATTAACAGATCCCACTTCTAACAATAGAATGGCAAATGCAAATGTTTAATTAGCTTGTTTCGAAGACACAAGTATGCGGTGAAGCCTGTTCAAATCTAAGCCAAAAAACTCCATTCAGAACCTCCGTCATCAATTCTGTTAAATTTAACCAGATGAAAATTACTTCATGCTGCACTATTTTTTATCTTAATGATAGACCCCAGGATAAAACCATAACATACTCCATTGTAAGACAATGAAGTCTGTCAGTGTTGGTAACCATCATACAACTGAACAGTCTATGCATCTTGGTTTCCATTACAAAAGAGAGCCAAGATAGAGATGTGAAGAGAGCCTAACTCCGCTTAAAAGGAAAGTAATAGTTATTATATATTTAAACCACCCTTAAATCTATTTTTATTTATTGATTGTATAATTATAATGACAAGAGTTGAGCGAACACCTGGAAGTTTGGGTTCGACAGGATCGGCCGAACTTCACAAAAAAGTTTGGGTTCGTGATCCGAACTTGACCAGAACTTGACCCCGAACCCCATTGAAGTCAATGGGGATCCAAACTTGTGGGCACTAAACTGACTGTAAAATAGCCCTGGAAAAGGGATAGAAGGCTAGAAAAGGCAGCAAAATGTGCCTAAGAGCATGGCAACTGCTCTGCAAATAAATGTGGATAGGGAAATGACTTAAAATAACATAAAATACACTAAAATAATAAACGTTCTAAACCTGAGCCCAAGTGAGTGACAGTGGAACCTGCCACCCAGCAAACAGAGGATGTGACAGCAGCGCCACCACATCTTTCAAAGTCACCAAGCATCTCGACAGAATCCCATGGAAGCATTCAGCTGTCCATCTCCCAAACACTGGAGAGAAAGAGAAAGTACCCCCCCTACCAACCTGCGATCCCTGGCTCTCAATGCCTGGATTTCAAAATTCCTGATCCTTTGAAATGCTGTCATTCTGTCTGGAGGACAGTTTAAAAACCTTATGGCGGTGGCTGTCCCACAGTACGGGGTTCCCAGCCGCCACTACCTTTGCAGGCGAGCCATCCCTTCCCTGCACAACCAAGTGGCGGACAAAATCAGGTGTGCACTGCGCAATGCTATCTGTGGCAACATCCACATAACCACCAATATGTGGACTGGTAAGCGCGGGCAGGAAAGTAATATCTCCCTAACAACAGACTGGGTAAATGTAGTGGCGGCTGGCCAAGAGGCGGATAGCATTTTTGCGAATGTCCTTCCGCCCCCGAAGATTGCAGGGCATTTATCTTTTCTTCCTGTTGCCTCCTCCTACTTGGCTTCCTCCTCCTCTACCACCTCCTCATCCACTCAGTGTAACACCTTCACCACCAACAGCAGCACAGCCATGGGGAAACTACAGCAGGCTGTTTTAAAACATGTGTGTTAGTGGGACAAATCCCACACCACTCAGGAGCTGTGGATGGGCATGGAACAACAGACCTATGATTGGTCGGTGCCACTGAGCCTCCAGCCCGGCCTGGTGTTGTGCGATAATGGGCGAAATATCATAGCAGCTTTGGGCCTAGCCGGTTTGATGCACATCCCATGCTTGCCACATCTTCTGAATTTGGTGGTGCAGAAATTTCTGAACACCAGACAGTGAAAATCAATTCAGTTAATCCAACACTTATATTCTGGTGGCACAAATTCACTTTTATTGTTGCTCAAGGACCCCTGTGGCCTGAGCTGCAGATGTGACAAATAATTTTATTAAATTTGTTGGTTAGATTGTCGGTCAACATTTCCACGGCTATCAGGACTTTTTATTATATATTGGAACAAAAACTATACAAGGAACATTTCAACAAGAGAAAATTAACCTGGACAGCCTCACACCTTACACACACACAACACCCCCAACTCCCCCTTTCACTCAAACCATTAACACACTATTTATAAATTTACTTAAAAACAAATTAAAATAACTATAAATGCTAAACTAACTATTTAAACAAAGAAAACTATATACACGCCTTACCAAATACAAGGGTGGGTTCCTGAACCAACATAGGCTCTGTCCTGGAACACAATTTTCCAGCCAGGGCACAGTTCTGGAAGAGGAGGAGGAGGAGTAGGAGGAACCATGTTCTCAGCAGGGTGGCACCCAAGCTAGCTCACGGGCATCACTGGAGAGTGTGTGGGGGATACAGAGGATACAGACGATACACCTCCCTCAAAGAGGACAGATTGTCCTTGCCTCTGGGCAGCCTGGCACACATAAATGACTACATGGTGCAGTGCCTGTGCAACAACCGCCGAATTACAGCCACATTCTAACATTTGCTGATTACTGGGTGGCCACCATTCTCGATCCCGGTTACAAGGAGAACACGGTTCCTCCTACTCCTCCTCCAGAACTGTGCCCTGGCTGGACAATTGTGTTCCAGGCCAGGGCCTATGTTGGTGCAGGAACCCACCCTCCGAGCCACTTGTATTTTGCTGGCCTTAAGTTAAGGATAAGGCGTGTATATAGTTTTGTTTGTTTATATAGTTAGTTTAGCTGCATTATAGTTATTTTAATATGTTTTTAAGTAAATTTGTAAATAGTGTGTTAATGGTTTGAGTGAAAGGGGGAGTTGGGGGTGTTGTGTGTGTGTAAGGTGTGAGGCTGTCCAGGTTAATTTTCTCTTGTTGAAATGTTCCCTGTATAGTTTTTGTTACAATATATAATAAAAAGTCCTGATAGCCGTGAAAATCTTAACCGACAATCTAACCAACAAATTTAATAAAATTATTTGTCACATCTGCAGCTCAGGCCACAGGGGTCCTTGAGCAACAATAAAAGTGAATTTGTGCCACCAGAATATAAGTGTTGGATTAACTGAATTGATTTTCACTGTCTGGTGTTCAGAAATTTCTGCACCACCAAATTCAGAAGATGTTGCAGGCATGGGATGTGCATCAAACCGGCTAGGCCCAGAGCTGCTATGATATTTCGCCCATTATCGCACAACACCAGGTCGGGCTGGAGGCTCAGTAGCACCAACCAATCATAGGTCTGTTGTTCCATGCCCATCCACAGCTCCTGCGCTGTGTGAGATTTGTCCCACTAACACACATGTTTTAAAACAGCCTGCTGTAGTTTCCCCCTGGCTGTGCTGCTGTTGGTGGTGAAGGTGTTACACTGAGTGGATGCAAAAAAAGGCTTTATGTCATGCAAAAATGTAACCGCCAA
>CM065595.1:43990833-44016640 GCA_033119425.1 Bufotes viridis | reverse complement strand
GGTGCCTCTCTCCTCTTCCTGGGTGCAGGGGTCAAAGTAACTAAATGGTGGCTTCTCCTGTGGTGGTTGATATGATGCCTGATTCTCTGCTGTGAAACCTCTCTCCTCCATCTGGGTGTAGGGGTCAAAGTCTTTCAAAGTCGCCTTCTCCTGTGCTGATTGATATAAAGCTGATGGTTGTGCCATCTGACATGGTTGCCAGGGTCTGATTCAATGGGGGCCTACTCCTGTGGTGGGTGATCTAAATGCCTGATTCTCTGCTGTGAAACCTCTCTCCTCCGTCTGGGTGTAGGGGTCAAAGTCTTTCAAAGTCGCCTTCTCCTGTGCTGATTGATATGAAGCTGATGGTTGTGCCATCTGACATGGTTGCGGGGTCCCATTAAATTGGGGCCTACTCCTGTGGTGGGTGATCTAAATGCCTGATTCTCTGCTTTGAAACCTCTCTCCTCCGTCCGGGTGTAGGGGTCAAAGTCTGTCAAAGTCGCCTTCTCCTGTGCTGATTGATATAAAGCTTATGCTTGTGCCATCTGACATGGTTGCCGGGGTCTGATTCAATGGTGGCCTACTCCTGTGGTGGGTGATCTAAATGCCTGATTCTCTGCTGTGTAACCTCTCTCCTCCGTCTGGGTGTAGGGGTCAAAGTAACTAAATGGTGGCCTACTCCTGTGGTGGGTGATATGATGCCTGGTTCTCTGCTGTGGGACCTCTCTCCTTTGTCTGGGTGCTGTGGTCAAAATAATAGTAAGTGACCTTCTCCATTGGTGGGTGACTTGAAGCCTGATTCTGTGCTATGGGACCTCACTCCAATTAATATTGTTTAATTTTTATTTATTTTATGTTAACTCATCATTTCCCTATCTACATTTGTTTGCAGGGGATTTAACTACATTTTGCTGCCTTTTGCAGCCCTCTAGCCCTTTCCGGGTGTGTTTTACAGCCTTTTTAGTGCCCAAAAGTTCGGGTCCCCATTGACTTCTATGGGGTTCGGGTTCGGGATGAAGTTCGGGTCGAGTTCGGATCCCGAACCCGAACATTTTTCGAAAGTTCGGCCGAACTCGTCGAACCCGAACATCCAGGTGTTCGCTCAACTCTATTTACGAACACTATTAAACTTGTTCAGCCACAGCTGGAACACCAGATTTTCTGTATTTCTGTTTTTGCAACTGTATTTCACCCCAGAAAATAATATATCCTTTGACGGACACTAGGGAAATTGTCCAGTCAAAGCTGGAACACCAGATTCAGGGTATTGCTATTTTGGCAATTTATTTTCACCCCAGAAAAAATGATACCCTTTTACGGACAGATTTAAATTAGACCTGCAACAGCTGAAACACCAGACTCAGGGTATTGCTATTTTGGCAATTAAATTTCACCCCAGAAAAAAATGTACCCTTTTACAGACAGATTTAAACTAGGCCTGCAACAGCTGGAACACCAGATTAAGGGTATTGCTATTTCGGCAATTAAATTTCACCACAGAAAAAAAATATACCCTTTTACGGAGAGATTCAAACTAGAACTGCAACAGCTGGAACACCAGATTTACTGTATTTCTAGTTTTGCAACTGTATTTCACCCCAGAAAATAATATATCCTTTGACGGACACTAGAGAAATTGTCCAGTCACAGCTGGAACACCAGATTCAGGGTATTGCTATTTTGGCAATTAAATTTCACCCCAGAAAAAGATATACCCTTTTACGGACAGATTTAAACTAGGCCTGCAACAGTTGGAACACCAGATTTAGGGTATTGCTATTTTGGCAATTAAATTTCACCCCAGTAAAATATACCCTTTTACGGACAGATTTAAACTAGGCCTGCAACAGCTGGAACACCAGATTTACTGTATTTCTATTTTTGCAACTGTATTTCACCCCGGAAAATAATATATCTTTTGAGGACACTAGTGAAATTGTCCAGTCACAACTGGAACACCAGATTCAGGGAATTGCTATTTTGGCAATTAAATTTCACCACAGAAAAAATATACCCTTTACGGACAGATTTAAAATAGGTCTGCAACAGCTGGAACACCATATTCAGGGTATTCCTATATTGGCAAGTGAATTTCACCCCAGGACAAAATCTATCCTTTGACGGATACTATTAAAGTTGTCCAGTCACAGCTGGAACACCAGATTTACTGTATTTCTATTTTTGCAACTGTATATTACCCCAGAAAATAATATATCCTTTGACGGACACTAGTGAAATTGTCCAGTCACAGCTGGAACACCAGATTCATGGTATTGCTTTTTGGCTATTGATTTTCACCCCAGAATAAAAACTATCCTTTGACGGATACTATTAAAATTGTTCAGTCACAGCTGTAACACCAGATTCACAGTATTGCTATTTTGGCAATTAAGTTTCACGCCAGAAAATAATATATCCTGTGATGGACACTATTAAACTTGGCCAGCCACAGCTGAAACCACTGATTTATGGTATTGCTATTTTGGCAATTGAATTTCACCCCAGAAAAAAATATATCCTTTGCCGGACACTATTAAACTTGTCCAGCCACTGCTGGGACACTAGATTTACGGTATTGCTATTTTGGCAAATTAATTTCACCCCAGAAAAAATATATCCTTTGCAGGACACTATTAAACTTTGCCAGCCACTGCTGGGTAACCAGATTTACGGTATTGCTATTTTGGCAAATGAATATCACCCCAGAAAAATAATATATCCCTTTACGAACACTATTAAACTTGTTCAGCCACAGCTGGAACACCAGATTTTCTGTATTTCTGTTTTTGCAACTGTATTTCACCCCAGAAAATAATATATCCTTTGAAGGACACTAGGAAATTGTCCAGTCAAAGCTGGAACACCAGATTCAGGGTATTGCTATTTTGGCAATTTATTTTCACCCCAGAAAAAATGATACCCTTTGACGGACAGATTTAAATTAGACCTGCAACAGCTGAAACACTAGACTCAGGGTATTGCTATTTTGGCAATTAAATTTCACCCCAGAAAAAAATGTACCCTTTACAGACAGATTTAAACTAGGCCTGCAACAGCTGGAACACCAGATTCAGGGTATTGCTATTTCTGCAATTAAATTTCACCACAGAACAAAATATACCCTATTGACGGACACGATTAAAACTAGGACTGCAACAGCTGGAACACCAGATTTACTGTATTTCTATTTTTGCAACTGTATTTCACCCCAGAAAATAATATATCCTTTGACGGACACTAGTGAAATTGTCCAGTCACAGCTGGAACACCAGATTCAGGGTATTGCTATTTTGGCAATTGATATTTCACCCCAGAAAAAAACTATCCTTTGACGGATACAGATTTAAACTAGGCCTGTCAATAGCTGGAACACCAGATTCAGGGTATTGCTATTTTGGCAATTAAGTTTCACGCCAGAAAATAATATATCCTTTGATGGACACTATATAAACTATGGCCTAGCAACAGCTGGAACCACTAGATTTACTGGTATTTCTATTTTGGCTACTGACATTTCACCCCAGAAAATAATATATCCTTTGTTGGACACTAGGAAACTTGTCCAGTCACAGCTGGAACACTAGATTCAGGGTATTGCTATTTTGGCAAATTAAATTTCACCCCAGATAAAAATATACCCTTTACGGACAGATATTAAACTTGGCCTGCAACAGCTGGAACACCAGATTCACGGTATTGCTATTTTGGCAAATGAATATCACCCCAGAAAATAATATATCCCTTTATGGACACTATTAAACTTGGTCAGCAACAGCTGGAACACCAGATTTTCTGTATTTCTGTTTTTGCAACTGTATTTCACCCCAGAAAATAATATATCCTTTGAAGGACACTAGTGAAATTGTCCAGTCAAAGCTGGAACACCAGATTCAGGGTATTGCTATTTTGGCAATTTATTTTCACCCCAGAAAAATGATACCCTTTACGGACAGATTTAAATTAGACCTGCAACAGCTGAAACACTAGACTCAGGGTATTGCTATTTTGGCAATTAAATTTCACCCCAGAAAAAAATGTACCCTTTACAGACAGATTTAAACTAGGCCTGCAACAGCTGGAACACCAGATTAAGGGTATTGCTATTTCTGCAATTAAATTTCACCACAGAAAAAAATATACCCTATTACGGACAGATTAAAACTAGGACTGCAACAGCTGGAACACCAGATTTACTGTATTTCTATTTTGCAACTGTATTTCACCCCAGAAAATAATATATCCTTTGACGGACACTAGGGAAATTGTCCAGTCACAGCTGGAACACCAGATTCAGGGTATTGCTATTTTGGCAATTACATTTCACCCCAGAAAAAATATACCCTTTACATACAGATTTAAACTAGGCCTTCAATAGCTGGAACACCAGATTCAGGGTATTGCTATTTTGGCAATTAAGTTTCACCCCAGAAAAAAATATACCCTTTTACGGACATATATAAACTATGCCTACAACAGCTGGAACACCAGATTTACTGAATTTCTATTTTTGCTACTGACATTCACCCCAGAAAATAATATATCCTTTGTTGGACTCTAGGAAATTGTCCAGTCACAGCTGGAACACCAGATTCAGGAATTGCTCTTTGGCAATTAAATTTCACCCCAGATAAAAATATACCCTTTACGGACAGATTTAAACTTGGACTGCAACAGCTGGAACACCAGATTCAGGGTATTGCTATTTTGGCAAATAAATTTCACCCCAGAAAAATATATACCCTTTTATGGACAGATTTAAAGTAGGCCTGCAACAGCTGGAACACCAGATTTACTGTATTTCTATTTTTGCAACTGTATTTCATCCCAGAAAATAATATATCCTTTGACGGACACTAGTGAAATTGTCCAGTCAAAGCTGGAACACCAGATTCAGGGTATTGCTATTTTGGCAATTTATTTTCACCCCAGAAAAAATGATACCCTTTTACGGACAGATTTAAATTAGACCTGCAACAGCTGAAACACCAGACTCAGGGTATTGCTATTTTGGCAATTAAATTTCACCCCAGAAAAAAATGTACCCTTTTACAGACAGATTTAAACTAGGCCTGCAACAGCTGGAACACCAGATTAAGGGTATTGCTATTTCGGCAATTAAATTTCACCACAGAAAAAAAATATACCCTTTTACGGAGAGATTCAAACTAGAACTGCAACAGCTGGAACACCAGATTTACTGTATTTCTAGTTTTGCAACTGTATTTCACCCCAGAAAATAATATATCCTTTGACGGACACTAGAGAAATTGTCCAGTCACAGCTGGAACACCAGATTCAGGGTATTGCTATTTTGGCAATTAAATTTCACCCCAGAAAAAAAGATATACCCTTTTACGGACAGATTTAAACTAGGCCTGCAACAGTTGGAACACCAGATTTAGGGTATTGCTATTTTGGCAATTAAATTTCACCCCAGTAAAATATACCCTTTTACGGACAGATTTAAACTAGGCCTGCAACAGCTGGAACACCAGATTTACTGTATTTCTATTTTTGCAACTGTATTTCACCCGGAAAATAATATATCTTTTGAGGACACTAGTGAAATTGTCCAGTCACAACTGGAACACCAGATTCAGGGAATTGCTATTTTGGCAATTAAATTTCACCACAGAAAAAAATATACCCTTTTACGGACAGATTTAAAATAGGTCTGCAACAGCTGGAACACCATATTCAGGGTATTCCTATATTGGCAAGTGAATTTCACCCCAGGACAAAATCTATCCTTTGACGGATACTATTAAAGTTGTCCAGTCACAGCTGGAACACCAGATTTACTGTATTTCTATTTTTGCAACTGTATATTACCCCAGAAAATAATATATCCTTTGACGGACACTAGTGAAATTGTCCAGTCACAGCTGGAACACCAGATTCATGGTATTGCTTTTTGGCTATTGATTTTCACCCCAGAATAAAAACTATCCTTTGACGGATACTATTAAAATTGTTCAGTCACAGCTGTAACACCAGATTCACAGTATTGCTATTTTGGCAATTAAGTTTCACGCCAGAAAATAATATATCCTGTGATGGACACTATTAAACTTGGCCAGCCACAGCTGAAACCACTGATTTATGGTATTGCTATTTTGGCAATTGAATTTCACCCCAGAAAAAAATATATCCTTTGCCGGACACTATTAAACTTGTCCAGCCACTGCTGGGACACTAGATTTACGGTATTGCTATTTTGGCAAATTAATTTCACCCCAGAAAAAAATATATCCTTTGCAGGACACTATTAAACTTTGCCAGCCACTGCTGGGTAACCAGATTTACAGTATTGCTATTTTGGCAAATGAATATCACCCCAGAAAAATAATATATCCCTTTACGAACACTATTAAACTTGTTCAGCCACAGCTGGAACACCAGATTTTCTGTATTTCTGTTTTTGCAACTGTATTTCACCCCAGAAAATAATATATCCTTTGAAGGACACTAGGGAAATTGTCCAGTCAAAGCTGGAACACCAGATTCAGGGTATTGCTATTTTGGCAATTTATTTTCACCCCAGAAAAAATGATACCCTTTTACGGACAGATTTAAATTAGACCTGCAACAGCTGAAACACTAGACTCAGGGTATTGCTATTTTGGCAATTAAATTTCACCCCAGAAAAAAATGTACCCTTTTACAGACAGATTTAAACTAGGCCTGCAACAGCTGGAACACCAGATTAAGGGTATTGCTATTTCTGCAATTAAATTTCACCACAGAAAAAATATACCCTATTACGGACAGATTAAAACTAGGACTGCAACAGCTGGAACACCAGATTTACTGTATTTCTATTTTTGCAACTGTATTTCACCCCAGAAAATAATATATCCTTTGACGGACACTAGGGAAATTGTCCAGTCACAGCTGGAACACCAGATTCAGGGTATTGCTATTTTGGCAATTACATTTCACCCCAGAAAAAAATATACCCTTTACATACAGATTTAAACTAGGCCTTCAATAGCTGGAACACCAGATTCAGGGTATTGCTATTTTGGCAATTAAGTTTCACCCCAGAAAAAAATATACCCTTTTACGGACATATATAAACTATGCCTACAACAGCTGGAACACCAGATTTACTGAATTTCTATTTTTGCTACTGACATTCACCCCAGAAAATAATATATCCTTTGTTGGACTCTAGGGAAATTGTCCAGTCACAGCTGGAACACCAGATTCAGGGAATTGCTCTTTTGGCAATTAAATTTCACCCCAGATAAAAATATACCCTTTTACGGACAGATTTAAACTTGGACTGCAACAGCTGGAACACCAGATTCAGGGTATTGCTATTTTGGCAAATAAATTTCACCCCAGAAAAATATATACCCTTTTATGGACAGATTTAAAGTAGGCCTGCAACAGCTGGAACACCAGATTTACTGTATTTCTATTTTTGCAACTGTATTTCATCCCAGAAAATAATATATCCTTTGACGGACACTAGTGAAATTGTCCAGTCAAAGCTGGAACACCAGATTCAGGGTATTGCTATTTTGGCAATTTATTTTCACCCCAGAAAAAATGATACCCTTTTACGGACAGATTTAAATTAGACCTGCAACAGCTGAAACACCAGACTCAGGGTATTGCTATTTTGGCAATTAAATTTCACCCCAGAAAAAAATGTACCCTTTACAGACAGATTTAAACTAGGCCTGCAACAGCTGGAACACCAGATTAAGGGTATTGCTATTTCGGCAATTAAATTTCACCACAGAAAAAAATATACCCTTTACGGAGAGATTCAAACTAGAACTGCAACAGCTGGAACACCAGATTTACTGTATTTCTAGTTTTGCAACTGTATTTCACCCCAGAAAATAATATATCCTTTGACGGACACTAGAGAAATTGTCCAGTCACAGCTGGAACACCAGATTCAGGGTATTGCTATTTTGGCAATTAAATTTCACCCCAGAAAAAAGATATACCCTTTACGGACAGATTTAAACTAGGCCTGCAACAGTTGGAACACCAGATTTAGGGTATTGCTATTTTGGCAATTAAATTTCACCCCAGTAAAATATACCCTTTACGGACAGATTTAAACTAGGCCTGCAACAGCTGGAACACCAGATTTACTGTATTTCTATTTTTGCAACTGTATTTCACCCCGGAAAATAATATATCTTTTGAGGACACTAGTGAAATTGTCCAGTCACAACTGGAACACCAGATTCAGGGAATTGCTATTTTGGCAATTAAATTTCACCACAGAAAAAATATACCCTTTTACGGACAGATTTAAAATAGGTCTGCAACAGCTGGAACACCATATTCAGGGTATTCCTATATTGGCAAGTGAATTTCACCCCAGGACAAAATCTATCCTTTGACGGATACTATTAAAGTTGTCCAGTCACAGCTGGAACACCAGATTTACTGTATTTCTATTTTTGCAACTGTATATTACCCCAGAAAATAATATATCCTTTGACGGACACTAGTGAAATTGTCCAGTCACAGCTGGAACACCAGATTCATGGTATTGCTTTTTGGCTATTGATTTTCACCCCAGAATAAAAACTATCCTTTGACGGATACTATTAAAATTGTTCAGTCACAGCTGTAACACCAGATTCACAGTATTGCTATTTTGGCAATTAAGTTTCACGCCAGAAAATAATATATCCTGTGATGGACACTATTAAACTTGGCCAGCCACAGCTGAAACCACTGATTTATGGTATTGCTATTTTGGCAATTGAATTTCACCCCAGAAAAAAATATATCCTTTGCCGGACACTATTAAACTTGTCCAGCCACTGCTGGGACACTAGATTTACGGTATTGCTATTTTGGCAAATTAATTTCACCCCAGAAAAAATATATCCTTTGCAGGACACTATTAAACTTTGCCAGCCACTGCTGGGTAACCAGATTTACGGTATTGCTATTTTGGCAAATGAATATCACCCCAGAAAAATAATATATCCCTTACTGAACACTATTAAACTTGTTCAGCCACAGCTGGAACACCAGATTTTCTGTATTTCTGTTTTTGCAACTGTATTTCACCCCAGAAAATAATATATCCTTTGAAGGACACTAGGGAAATTGTCCAGTCAAAGCTGGAACACCAGATTCAGGGTATTGCTATTTTGGCAATTTATTTTCACCCCAGAAAAAATGATACCCTTTTACGGACAGATTTAAATTAGACCTGCAACAGCTGAAACACTAGACTCAGGGTATTGCTATTTTGGCAATTAAATTTCACCCCAGAAAAAAATGTACCCTTTTACAGACAGATTTAAACTAGGCCTGCAACAGCTGGAACACCAGATTAAGGGTATTGCTATTTCTGCAATTAAATTTCACCACAGAAAAAAATATACCCTATTACGGACAGATTAAAACTAGGACTGCAACAGCTGGAACACCAGATTTACTGTATTTCTATTTTTGCAACTGTATTTCACCCCAGAAAATAATATATCCTTTGACGGACACTAGGGAAATTGTCCAGTCACAGCTGGAACACCAGATTCAGGGTATTGCTATTTTGGCAATTACATTTCACCCCAGAAAAAAATATACCCTTTTACATACAGATTTAAACTAGGCCTTCAATAGCTGGAACACCAGATTCAGGGTATTGCTATTTTGGCAATTAAGTTTCACCCCAGAAAAAAATATACCCTTTTACGGACATATATAAACTATGCCTACAACAGCTGGAACACCAGATTTACTGAATTTCTATTTTTGCTACTGACATTCACCCCAGAAAATAATATATCCTTTGTTGGACTCTAGGGAAATTGTCCAGTCACAGCTGGAACACCAGATTCAGGGAATTGCTCTTTTGGCAATTAAATTTCACCCCAGATAAAAATATACCCTTTTACGGACAGATTTAAACTTGGACTGCAACAGCTGGAACACCAGATTCAGGGTATTGCTATTTTGGCAAATAAATTTCACCCCAGAAAAATATATACCCTTTTATGGACAGATTTAAAGTAGGCCTGCAACAGCTGGAACACCAGATTTACTGTATTTCTATTTTTGCAACTGTATTTCATCCCAGAAAATAATATATCCTTTGACGGACACTAGTGAAATTGTCCAGTCACAGCTGGAACACCAGATTCAGAGTATTGCTATTTTGGCAATTTAATTTCACCCCAGAACAAAATCTATCCTTTTACAGACAGATGTAAACTAGGCCTGCAACAGCTGGAACACCAGATTTACTGTATTTCTATTTTTGCTACTGACTTTTACCCCAGAAAACAATATATCCTTTGACGGACACTATGGAAATTGTCCAGTCACAGCTGGAACATCAGATTCAGGGTATTGCTATTTTGCCAATTAAATTTCACCCCAGAAAAAAATATACCCTTTTATGGACAAATTTAAACTAGGCCTGCAACAGCTGGAACACCAGATTCAGGGTATTTCTATTTTGTCAATTAAATTTAACCCCAGAAATACATATACCCTTTTACGGACAGATTTAAACTAGGCCTGCAACAGCTAGAACACCAGATTTACTGTATTTCTATTTTTGCTACTGACTTTCACTCCAGAAAACAATATATCCTTTGACGGACACTATAGAAATTGTCCAGTCACAGCTGGAACATCAGATTCAGGGTATTGCTATTTTGGCAATTAAATTTTACCCCAGAAAAAAATATACCCTTTTATGGACAGATTTAAACTAGGCCTGCAACAGCTGGAACACCAGATTTACTGTATTTCTATTTTTGCAACTGTATTTCACCCCAGAAAATAATATATCCTTTGACGGACACTAGGGAAATTGTCCAGTCACAGCTGGAACACCAGATTCAGGGTATTGCTATTTTGGCAATTAAATTTCACCTCAGAAAAAAATATACCCTTTTACAGACAGATTTAAACTAGGCCTGCAACAGCTGTAACACCCGATTCAGGGTATTTCTATTTTGGCAATTAAATTTCACCCCAAAAAAAAAAAATACCCTTTTACGGACAGATTTAAACTAGGCCTGCAACAGCTGGAACACCAGATTTACTGTATTTCTATTTTTGCAACTGTATTTCACCGCAGAAAATAATATATCCTTTGACGAACACTAGGGAGATTGTCCAGTCACAGCTAGAACACCAGATTCAGGGTATTGCTATTTTGGCAATTAAATTTCACCCCAGAAAAAAATATACCCTTTTATGGAAAAATTTAACTCGGCCTGCAACAGCTGGAACACCAGATTCAGGGTATTGCTATTTTTGCAATTAAATTTCACCCCAGAAAAAAAGATATACCCTTTTACGGATAAATTGAAACTAGGCCTGCAACAGCTGGAACACCAGATTTACTGTATTTCTATTTTTGCAACTGTATTACACCCCAGAAAATAATATATCCTTTGACGGATACTAGGAAAATTGTCCAGTCACAGCTGGAACACCAGATTCAGGGTATTGCTATTTTGGCAATTAAATTTCACCCCAGTAAAAAATATACCCTTTTACGGACAGATTTAAACTAGGCCTGCAACAGTTGGAACACCAGATTTAGGGTATTGCTATTTTGGCAAATAAATTTCACCCCAGTAAAATATATACCCTTTTAGGGACAGATTTAAACTAGGCCTGCATCAGCTGGAACACCAGATTTACTGTATTTCTATTTTTGCAACTGTATTTCACCCCAGAAAATAATATATCTTTTGACGGACACTAAGGAAATTGTCCAGTCACAGCTGGAACACCAGATTCAGGGTATTGCTATTTTGGCAACTAAATTTCACCCCAGTAAATTATATACCATTTTACGGACAGATTTAAACTAGGCCTGCAACAGCTGGAACATCAGATTTACTGTTTTTCTTATTTTTGCAACTGTATTTCACCCTAGAAAATAAAATATCCTTTGACGAACACTAGGGAAATTGTCCAGTCACAGCTGGAACACCAGATTCAGGGTATTGCTATTTTGGCAATTAAATTTCACCCCAGAAAAAATATACCCTTTTACGGACAGATTTAAAATAGGTCTGCAACAGCTGGAACACCAGATTTACTGTATTTCTATTTTTGCAACTGTATTTCACCCCAGAAAATAATACATCCTTTGACGGACACTAGGGATATTGTCCAGTGACAGCTGGAACACCAGATTCAGGGTATTGCTATTTTGGCAATTAAATTTCACCCCAGAACAAAATCTATCCCTTGATGGATACTGTTAAACTTGTCCAGTCACAGCTGGAACACCAGATTTACTGTATTTCTATTTTGGCAACTGCATTTCACCGCAGAAAATAATAAATCCTTTGACGGACACTATTAAACTTGTCCAGCCACTGCTGGGACACCAGATTTACGGTATTGCTATTTTGGCAATTGAATTTCACCCCAGAATAAAATATATCCTTTCCCGGACACTATTAAACTTGGCCAGCCACCGTTGAAACCACAGATTTACGGTATTGCTATTTTGGCAATTGAATTTCACCCCAGAAAATTATCTATCCTTTGCCAGACACTATTAAACTTGGCCAGCCACTGCTGGGACACCAGATTTAGGGGATTGCTATTTTGGCAATTTAATTTCACCACAGAAAAAAATCTATCCTTTGCTAGACAGCCGACAGTATTACACTTGGCTTGCCACAGCTGGAACACCAGATTTAGGGGATTGCTATTTTGGCAATTTAATTTAACCCCCTAATAAAATGTAGAAATTTCTATCCTGAGTTTCTAGATGTGACAATAAGCACAGCCAAGCCCCTGATGTCGTCCCCATACGGACCGCTGTATGGAGGGGGTTAACAGGGAGGGAGCTCCCTACCTCTCCCATCGGGGGCTGCTGTGCTCTTGCAGCCACCCGACAGGAGAGATCGAAGAGTGAGGGGGCTCCCCTCCCTCCCCATCACCCACTGCTCTGTTCTGGCAGCGGGTAATGGTTACCATGGCAACATGATGCCTTCACAGGCGTCCTGCTTGCCAAGGTAATGGTAAGTCTGATCTGACTTCTGCTAAAGGCAGAAGTCTAATTAGACTTTCTAAAGTAAAAAATACTGTACAGTATACTATATAGATTTTTTTATTTTTTGGGTGATTGTCTTAGGTAGGGTGTACTTTTTTGCGGTATGAGATGATGGTTTGATTGGTACTATTTTAGGGTACATATGACTTTTTGATAGCTTGCTATTACACTTTTTGTGATGTAAGGTGACATAAAATGGCTTTTTGACACCTTTTTATCTTATTTTTCTGACGGTATTCACCTGAGGGGTTAGGTCATGTGGTATCATGAGCAGGTCATTACGAATGTGGCAATACCTAATATGTATACTTTTTTTATTTAGGTTTTACACAACAATATCATTTTTGAAACAAAAAAGAAATCATGTTCTAGTGTCTCCATAGTCTGAGAGCCATAGTTTTTTCTTTTTGGTTCGATTGTCTCAGGTAGGGTATCAGATTTGCGGGATGAGATGACTGTTTGATTGGCACTGTTTTGGGGTGCATATGACTTTTGATCGCTTGCTATTACTCTTTTTATGATGAAGGCGACAAAAAATGGCTTTTTTGACACGGTTTTTATTTTATCTTTTTTACGGTGTTCACCTAAGGGATTAGGTCATGTGGTATTTTTAAAGAGCAAGTTGTTACGGATGCGGTGATACATGATATGTCTACTTTTTTTATTTTGTTTTACATTTAATACAATAAAAGCACCCAAGTATAATGGAAGTCATGGGGAGACAACCAGGCACCCCCTGCTCGGATGACGGGAGGGTGCCTGGTTCATAGGAAAAGGTCTGAAAGTAATGGAAACACCTCTGAAATCGAACAGGAACAGCAGAGAGAACATGTCTGGATGCATTTTAGACTCCAATGGGAAACATGTTGTCCGAGTTGTATGCCACTCTTACAGAATGACAAAAATACGCACAACCCACCAAATAAATAAATAAAAAATTACTAGAAAAATTGTTAGGAAATATTCTTTCCAGTATATACAATGCAAGTGCTGCCAAAAATTAGAAGGAAGAAGCACTCCGATACAGCCTCAATTGCACATAAAGGAGAGCCTCATTCACATTGTGGTACAATAGTTAAGGTAGTGGGACTCCTACGCCTATGCACTAAGTGAAAGGGCTGCCAAATATTACAAGGAACCAGCACTCCAATACACCCTTTCTTACACATAAAGGAGGGCATCATATGCACCCCCTTGAAAAATTATCCTTGATGGCCTGCTGGTGACCCTCCAAAACATTTGGGGCAAGGGCTTGCTTATCTGACGATCTAAGAAGTTAAGTGACCCGGTCAGCACAGGCTACCAGGCTACCAAGAAAGAATGACTAATTTCAGTTTCACATTTTTTTTTTTTTTTTTTGGGGGGGGGGGTTAGAAATAACATTAACTTCACATAGCAGAGTTAGTAATGCGAATGGCGGTCACCACCGGCTACGAAAAAATTACATTGCACTTCACATCTAACGTTACTAAAGTTACTATGCAGATTGAGCGCAGGGAATGTCGTTCAGCACCGGCTAGGAAAAAAGTTTGAAATATTTACCCCAGTTCAACTATAATAAGTATAATAAAAATCCGAATCCTGCAAAAAAACATATGCGTGAAAGATTCACCACTGAAGGAAAGCAAATTATGTTTCCTTCCATGTCTACTCTTAAACATAGAAAAGAATATACCATGTGACCTGACCCCCCAAAAATTGTAGGTGAGGGCCTTCAGGTGAGCTGACCCTCCTTGAAGAGGGACATGAGGATATCTTATTCACTGATCCCCAAACTCTTCATCCTCCAAAGTCAGAAGAAGAGGACGGGGGGAATGGCAATTAGTGTTTCACTTGGTGGATGATGGGGATGAGATACAGTTGTCAATAAGTAGGGTCTTGTTAGGTCAACACAAGTCAGGATGATGACCAAAGTGAGGAAGTGGATTTGGAGATGGGGGACGATGACATCACTGACCCAACCTGGGAAGGCGGAAAGCCAAGTGAGGACAGCAGGACAGAGGGAGAGGGATCCATAGCACCACTGTGGGGTGGAGAAAGGGAGAAGGCGGGCCACAACAAACAGGCCCGCAACTGTTCCCCCTTGCGCAAATCTCCCTTGCCGAGGGGTAGGTGTTCCCCAGTCTGGGGCTTTTTTGAGGAAAGTGAGGACGAAAAATGAGTTTTAATTAGCAAACTGTGCCATACCAAGATAAGAACTCAACATTTCAAAAATAACAATAACCATAACAAATTTTACATCCTATTAATAAACTACAGATGTAGCATGGTTAGCACTCCTTTTTTCTGAGATTTCTGAGTTTGGTTATCTAATCTAAGCAAACACCTTCAATTGCTTTTCAATGGCTTTTTTATCAAGATAATGAAATGAGTTAAGAAATTTGAGTTAACAGCGGGAGTGCTAACCCTGCTACATCTGTAACTCAAACCATAACAATTAAACCTCAACCACAGGAATATAATGGGGGAAGACTGTACACTAGAGGCTAAATGAGTAGGGGTGGGAACACTAGCAACCTCAACACCACCAGCATGATCCGCCACATGGCATCACAGCACCTGTCATGCCCTGCTCTGGTGAGGTGCGGAGGTCTGTTAGGTTGGCAGCACGTGTGTAGTTTTCTGTTTACTTGAAGTGAGCTGTACCTGCCTCCCTTCAGGTGCACTGGGTAGGGTCGTTTGTGTGAGTTTAAATCAAGCACCTACCCAGTGTCCCTTGCGGGTTATAGCTTCTTTCTCACTCTGAGGAAAGTTGGATTGCTGTTTCTGTTCTGCTTTAAAGATAAGTATGTTTTTGGTTTCTATTTGTGAACTGTCTAGGCTGTTAGTTAGACACCTGATTCCTCCAGAATTAGAGGAAGCAGGCTGCCTTTTTCCCCCTTGTCCACTATCTCAGGGACTTTAGGGTTAAATCAGTCTTAGGCATGGGGGCACGTTTATTCCCACCTTTGGGGTCTAAACGTGTGCACAGCAGTCTAGGGTCAGCTGATAGGATCTTGTCAGGAGGTGACCAGTATTTTGGAAGTGTACCCGTCATGATCTATGTTATCAGGTTCAAATAAGAGGCATGTTTGGTGACCAGTATCCCCAGCTTTTGCCTAGATTCTTGTTTGTTGTTTCTTGTTTGTCTATTGTATCTTGTACCCTTCCTGGCATGACAGCACCCTAATGGGTGGGCCGAACCCCTGTGTCCACAATCAATGTCTGTGGGTCACACCACTGCCTCCTCTTCCTCTCTTGTGTTACGTGCTGGCCAATTCTCTGTCCTAGACACAAGCCTGGATGACTCCCGCCCTGCAGCTGGGCCTTTGCAAGAACCATGAGTTAGCACACCCACTTCTGTGTCTAAGCACAGCATACAGTTGTCCCCAGGCCTTTGAACATAAGCTTCAATACACCGCCACCCAGCCACAGGCCATAGCACTAAATGTTACTCAGTCCCCAGCCACCACTATTTTTCTTGGTGTGCCATCCCCCCATTACACCAGCAACTGTGTCCCATAACATCACCAGTGCCCTGAACAACGAAATTATTGGGAAGGTCCACTTAACGTCAGACACACGGACAAGTGCTTTTGGCCAGGGATGCTACATTTCCGTGACGGCACACTGGGTAAACCTTGTGGAGGCCTGTAGCGAGTTGTACGCTGGGATGGCACAGGTGCCACCGATGCCAGGGATTGCAGGCACTACTTCTATCAGGATTTCTGCCACCACCTACATTTGTGGCTGCAACCCCCCCCCCCTTCTCCTCCTCCTCTGCAAACTCTGAATTCTAATGGGGAGGAGGCACCAGGCCTTGCTGAAATTCATTTGCTTCAGTAAAAACAGCACACCGCCACAGAGCTTTGGCAGGGTATAAGAGACCAGGCTGGTTGTGTCTGATAATGGCCATAACTTGTTGGCAGCTTTGTAGCTCGGCAAGCTCACACACATTGGAATGAAAAATAGGGAGTCGCTCACTTCCACCCTTCTCAGGAAAGGTGCTCCTAGCCGTTCTGGATCACCCCTCCAGAGGAAAAAATATTTAAATAGAATACTAGCGGCGGGCACTCATATATGGACAGTGCAACTGGAAAGTAATTCTAAAAAAGGGTACTTTAATGCTCCAAAATAGTATTAATACATCAATAAATACATAAAATATATAAAAAATATATAAAAAAAGCTCAAATACAATGGAATATTCCCTAAATATCACCATAGAAGGCAGACCATAGGTTTTAAGATTCTCCCAATGGGGGCATGTTTAAATGGTTCGCCAGTAATGCAGTGGCAATAGTATCATATGGTATGTTTCAATAGTTCACCAATAATGCAGTGGCAATGGTATCGTATCTCTATTGGAGAAGACACAACCAATATGTAGGCGGGTAGTCTTGAGACGTAGGACAATGATTGACCGCGGCAAGTCCGAACCGGTCCTGACTTTTGTATAATAGATCAATGGAATGTCTCTAATCTCATAAATCTGATGTCAAATAGTGCCGGCTAGAGTGTAAATGTCTCTATTGTCATGCATCCGGTGTCTGAATGCCAACTGGATCGCATATGTCTCACACTTAGAGTGGATCAATGGACAACATACGCGCTTGTTCCATCGAAGATAGATATTATTCCGTTGGCTTTAGTAATAATGTTTTCCACATCAAGTGGGCTTACCTCCACTCTTTAAATTGGATTACAATTGGTGCCAGATACCTGTATTCCCAATGTGAGATCACCGGCGTCCCGGCGTTACACGTGTGATCGGTATACTCGCGGCAGCCAAATCTCGTACGGAAGTCTCGTGTGGATTCGCGTAGGCTGAGGTTTTGCCTGCTCGTACTGCCAAGTAAAAGAAGCTGTTTGTCCTCTTCACAGTGCACTGTATCTTTGCGATGTCAAAGTTCGGGGTAATATTCCTTCCAGCCAGGCGCGTTTCGGGGAGCACTTTCCCCTTCCTCAGTGGCGATACCTCGTTTAATGGACACCGCCTCTTTTATACTCCAATTTGGAAAAGTTCAAATTCTGGATTGGGTCTTAATGGACCTGGAGTGCCCTCATTTTTATTTCTTATTTAGCAAGGAAATCAACCTTGCAGTTTTTTTGCGGTTATTCGGCATTTATGAGAAATAATGGCAGATAATATTCTCAGAGTATGTTCTACTCCATATTTCGATTGGGTTAACTTCATCTCATCCATATATATTATAACACATGTTCAACTGATAAATCGCGATGGCCCCAACTTAAATGATTACAAATCTCAAAAATACTGGCCTGACGGTATTCATGCGATTTTGATGTGTTTTTTTCTTTATTTGCGTTTTCCATTTCAATGATTGCTTCACAGTCCCAAATATACTCCCAATAAAGGATTTTTCTTTCTCCAACTTAATAGCATCAAAAAGAACATTTTTATGATGTATATACTTTTTTTTAAAAGTGAACTACATATCTTGTATAGAACATAGGTAATTTAATTCTGAATTCATTTCTCATACTTAGGAATACAACGTGTACATATAAAAAAAATTGATAAAAATTATTTTACAAAATATACCCCACAAATATTGACTTTCAAAAAATGTCAGCCACTATTCAGCATTTAGGATTAGATATTTTACATACAGTTTCTATGATTCTCTTATATTTTCTTTGTAGAAACAGGGGACCTGTGTGGGGTAGAGGGGGAGTTACAGTACTGATAACCAGTCTGACATGCAACTCTCCGTCGACACCCAGACAGGACCCCTTAAATAAATCCGAACAACTCCAATTCCGCATTTAAGCCCCTTGGTATGAGACTTCCAAATTCGTAAATCTTCCCAGATTCTGCTCTCGATAACCTCTCAATTTGATTGCCCCCTCGCCAGTGAACATCTACTTTTTCCAAGGCCGTGAAAAAATGGCCTTCAGCATCTTGCTGATGGCTGTCTCTAAAATGTCTTGATAGAGGATGTTTATCATATCCCTTTTTTATATTATTGAGATGTTCAGATATTCTCACCTTTAATAGGCATTTTGTTCTGCCTATATACTGTTTTGGGCACGAACATTGGATCAAGTAGATCACGTTCGTGGTGTTACACGTGATGCACTGTTTGATTGGCATAGAGTATGAATTTTGCGTAGAGGCAACACTAACAGTTTTTCTGGGAGGTTTCGTCTTCTTACACCCCACACATTTCCCACATCTAAAAAAAACCATTTGGTTGGAGCCATGTGGATGTTCGGTCTTTATTAACTTTCTTTTTTATTGAAGGGGCAATTTTTATGCCAAGATTGGGGGCTCTTGTATAAACTATTTTGGGGATTGTAGGCAAAACTGGGCTGATTGTTTTGTCCCTCAAAATATGGTGCCAGTGAGATCTAATAATGTCCTCCACCTGTTTTGATTGTGTATTATATGGAAGAATAATTCTAAATTCACCATCTTTTTCTCCAGATGTTTGTTTTGGTTTAGATTTAAAAAAAGATTTTCTATCTAGCTTTCTTACTTTTTCTAGGGCCAAATTCACAGTTACTTCCGGATACTCTTTTTGTTTAAATTGCTCCTTCAATATATCTGCCTCCTTCTCAAACATTTCTTCCTCTGTGCAATTGCGTTTTAATCTGCGAAATTGTCCATACGGGATATTGGTTAGCCATCTAGGTAGATGACAACTCGAATAGGGGATGTATCCATTTTTTGCAGTGGGCTTCTTAAATGTGTTGCATATGTATTTTGTATACTTACGAACTATCTGCAGATCTAAGAATTCGACTATATTCCCCGTATTTAACGTGAACTTCAAGTTGTAAGGGTTGGTGTTGATATTCCCTATAAAGTTAGTGAGGTCCATGTTACTACCTCTCCAAATAAAAATAACATCGTCTATGTAGCGCCGCCAGAGGACCAGGTCCGCTCCCAGTATGCGATCGATAGTCTGGCACTCCCACCACACCAAAAATAAATTGGCGTAGCTGGGGGCGAACCTGGTCCCCATGGCGGTCCCTCGCTGCTGTAAATAAAATTGATCTGAGAAACAAAAATAATTGTGATGTAAAATATGATTGACCCCTTCTAATAGAAATTCTACTTGGTCCCCTTTCCAACATTGGTTTGAAGAAAGTTGTTCTCTTAAGGCCTGTATGCCATATTGGTGCTCTATAATAGTGTAGAGGGACTGCACATCTAATGTTCCCATCTGCCAATCATCTTGGACCTCCAAACTTTCCAGTATCCCTACTATTTCTGTGGTATCCCCAATATATGACTTAATCTTTTTCACCTCTGGTTGTAACAAAGTGTCAATGTACTGAGAAAGGTTGGATGTCAGGGAGCCTATGCCCGAAATAATAGGGCGGCCTGGTGGGTCTCCAAGATTTTTGTGCACCTTAGGTAGGCAATAGAATATAGGTAATCTACCTGGGGTACTCAAAATGTAATCATATTCTTGTTGATTAAGTATCCCTTGTTCTAGGCCCTTATCACAAAATTTAGACAGGGCTACCCTAAATTCACCCGTGGGGTCTCGCTTCATTAATTTATAGGTGGTTTGGTCTGATAGTTGCCTCAAACATTCCCTCTCATATTTCTCTACTCCCCAAAGGACGATTGCTCCTCCTTTGTCCGCAGGACGTATTACCATGTTGTTGTTCTTTTGTAGCTGTTTAATTGCTCTTAGTTCACCCCTGTTCAAATTACTTCTATGTCTATTCTTTATTTTCAATTTCTCCAGGTCTGTCTCTACACACTTCTGGAATGTGGACATTTCTGCACCTATTTCTGCTCTAGGGAATTTCTTTGATTTTTTTCTAAGTGTGGTATGAATGATTGGATCTCTCTTCGGAATTTCTGTTTCTACTGGATTTTTCAAAAAATATTTTTTCAAACAGATTCTCCGAATGAATTTTTGAATACCTATGTACGTGTCAAATTTATTAAGGGAACTTGATGGTGCAAATTTTAGACCTTTATTCAACAATGTGACTTGTGCATTAGTGAGTTCCGTTTCACTCAAATTAATAATATTTGACTGTCCTGAATTCAATATTTCCTCCCGTATTTTTCTCTTTCTCTGTGATCTGCGTGTCTTTCTTTTTGTGATAAAACTTCTTTGTGATGTGTTCCCCTCATTCGATGGTTCTCCTGCTCTAGTGTCCAAACATTGTGTTTTCCTACATCTTTCTGTGCAAAAGTTTGATTCATGTGAGTTTGTTGAATCCTGTATCTCAGGTTGTACGGTGTTCTGTGTGAATTGGGTGGCGATCTCCTGTGTGACGGTGACTGAGACCGTCTGTGTTTGGTCCTCGGTGAATGGTGTGAGGGGGTTGTGTCTAAAAAAGAATTATTGGCTAATGTCTCATACCTATTTTGGGTGGGAATATTATATTGTCTAATTTCTTTGGGTTCGTTGTATCGCACAACATTTCTATGGTGATCACTTTTCTTTTTATTTATATCCCTATCTTGATCATGATATTTTTCTTTTTCTTCCTCTCTATTGGTATTAGCATCCATTTTTATATTTGTAAACCTATATTTATTGGTTTTTTAGATATAATTCCTTGTTCAACTCTATCCACACTTTTACATAATCTATCTTGCCATATTTCAAATGATTGATCCCTTGGGAATTTCTCTAGTTTTACTTTTATTTTTGTAATCTCTTCAGATAGACTCTCCAAAATTACATTCCTCCTCCTGATTATTAGTTCAATAAGGGCTCTGGATTGAATATATAATAGTTCATTCCATTCTTTATTAAATTGATCCCCTATTAAATCCTGGGCAGGAATTTTAGATAATTGCAGACCCTTTGGAATTTTGTTATGGGTCAGGTATAACTGTAAAGAGCGTATTTCCCAGATCTGTCTCAATTTTTTGTGGAGAAGACTTTCCAAATCCCTAAAAATTTCGGTTATTGACTCATCCTTTGGCACAGGGTTGGTTGACCCATCAATGTTTTAAAAGGTGAAATTTTCAGCTTTTAGTTTTTTACTTTCCATATGGTTCCATATATCCATATTGAAAAGCAGAAGGAGCTGAATCCCAACGGGTGAAATGGAAATCGAATTGGAATGAAAAATAGGGAGTCGCTCACTTCCAATCTTCTCAGGAAAGGTGCTCCTAGCCGTTCTGGATCACCCCTCCAGAGGAAAAAATATTTAAATAGAATACTAGCGGCGGGCACTCATATATGGACAGTGCTACTGGAAAGTAATTCTAAAAAAAGGGTACTTTAATGCTCCAAAATAGTATTAATACATCAATAAATACATAAAATATATAAAAATATATAAAAAAAGCTCAAATACAATGGAATATTCCCTAAATATCACCATAGAAGGCAGACCATAGGTTTTAAGACTCTCCCAATGGGAGCATGTTTAAATGGTTCACCAGTAATGCAGTGGCAATAGTATCATATGGTATGTTTCAATAGTTCACCAATAATGCAGTGGTAATGGTATCGTATCTCTATTGGAGATGACACAACCAATATGTAGGCGGGTAGTCTTGAGACGTAGGACAATGATTGACCGCGGCAAGTCCGAACCGGTCCTGACTTTTGTATAATAGATCAATGGAATGTCTCTAATCTCATAAATCTGATGTCAAATAGTGCCGGCTAGAGTGTAAATGTCTCTATTGTCATGCATCCGGTGTCTGAATGCCAACTGGATCGCATATGTCTCACACTTAGAGTGGATCAATGGACAACATACGCGCTTGTTCCATCGAAGATAGATATTATTCCGTTGGCTTTAGTAATAATGTTTTCCACATCAAGTGGGCTTACCTCCACTCTTTAAATCGGATTACAATTGGTGCCAGATACCTGTATTCCCAATGTGAGATCGCCGGCATCCCGGCGTTACACGTGTGATCGGTATACTCGCGGCAGCCAAATCTCGTACGGAAGTCTCGTGTGGATTCGCGTAGGCTGAGGTTTTGCCTGCTCGTACTGCCAAGTAAAAGAAGCTGTTAGTCCTCTTCACAGTGCACTGTATCTTTGCGATGTCAAAGTTCGGGTAATATTCCTTCCAGCCAGGCGCGTTTGGGAGCACTTTCCCCTTCCTCAGTGGCGATACCCCGTTTAATGGACACCGCCTCTTTTATACTCCAATTTGGAAAAGTTCAAATTCTGGATTGGGTCTTAATGGACCTGGAGTGCCCTCATTTTTTATTTCTTATTTAGCAAGGAAATCAACCTTGCAGTTTTTTTTGCGGTTATTCGGCATTTATGAGAAATAATGGCAGATAATATTCTCAGAGTATGTTCTACTCCATATTTCGATTGGGTTAACTTCATCTCATCCATATATATTATAACACATGTTCAACTGATAAATCGCGATGGCCCCAACTTAAATGATTACAAATCTCAAAAATACTGGCCTGACGGTATTCATGCGATTTTGATGCGTTTTTTTCTTTATTTGCGTTTTCCATTTCAATGATTGCTTCACAGTCCCAAATATACTCCCAATAAAGGATTTTTCTTTCTCCAACTTAATAGCATCAAAAAGAACATTTTTATGATGTATATACTTTTTTTTTAAATTAAACTACATATCTTATATAGAACATAGGTAATTTAATTCTGCATTCATTTCTCATACTTAGGAATACAACGTGTACATATAAAAAAAAAAATTGATAAAAATTATTTTACAAAATATACCCCACAAATATTGACTTTCAAAAAATGTCAGCCAATATTCAACATTTAGGATTCGATATTTTACATACAGTTTCTTTAATTCTCTTATATTTTCTTTGTAGAAACAGGGGACCTGTGTGGGGTAGAGGGGGAGTTACAGTACTGATAACCAGTCTGACATGCAACTCTCCGTCGACACCCAGACAGGACCCCTTAAATAAATCGAACAGCTCCAATTCCGCATTTAAGCCCCTTGGTATGAGACTTCCAAATTCATAAATCTTCCTAGATTCTGCTCTCGATAACCTCTCAATTTGATTGCCCCCTCGCCAGTGAACATCTACTTTTTCCAAGGCCGTGAAAAAATGGCCTTCAGCATCTTGCTGATGGCTGTCTCTAAAATGTCTTGATAGAGGATGTTTATCATATCCCTTTTTTATATTATTGAGATGTTCAGATATTCTCACCTTTAATAGGCATTTCGTTCTGCCTATATACTGTTTTGGGCACGGACATTGGATCAAGTAGATCACATTCGTGGTGTTACACGTGATGCACTGTTTGATTGGCATAGAGTATGAATTTTGCGTAGAGGCAACACTAACAGTTTTTCTGGGAGGTTTCGTCTTCTTACACCCCACACATTTCCCACATCTAAAAAAACCATTTGGTTGGAGCCATGTGGATCATCGGTCTTTAACTTTCTTTTTTATTAAAGGGGCAATTTTTATGCCAAGATTGGGGGCTCTTGTATAAACTATTTTGGGGATTGTAGGCAAAACTGGGCCGATTGTTTTGTCCCTCAAAATATGGTGCCAGTGGGATCTAATAATGTCCTCCACCTGTTTTGATTGTGTATTATATGGAAGAATAATTCTAAATTCCCCATCTTTTTCTCCAGATGTTTGTTTTGGTTTAGATTTAAAAAAAAGATTTTCTATCTAGCTTTCTTACTTTTTCTAGGGCCAAATTCACAGTTACTTCCGGATACTCTTTTTGTTTAAATTGCTCCTTCAATATTTCTGCCTCCTTCTCAAACATTTCTTCCTCTGTGCAATTGCGTTTTAATCTGCGAAATTGTCCATACGGGATATTGGTTAGCCATCTAGGTAGATGACAACTCGAATAGGGGATGTATCCATTTTTTGCAGTGGGCTTCTTAAATGTGTTGCATATGTATTTTGTATCCTTACGAACTATCTGCAGATCTAAGAATTCGACTATATTCCCCGTATTTAACGTGAACTTCAAGTTGTAAGGGTTGGTGTTGATATTCCCTATAAAGTTAGTGAGGTCCATGTTACTACCTCTCCAAATAAAAATAACATCGTCTATGTAGCGCCGCCAGAGGACCAGGTCCGCTCCCAGTATGCGATCGATAGTCTGGCACTCCCACCACGCCAAAAATAAATTGGCGTAGCTGGGGGCGAACCTGGTCACCATGGCGGTCCCTCGCTGCTGTAAATAAAATTGATCTGAGAAACAAAAATAATTGTGATGTAAAATATGATTGACCCCTTCTAATAGAAATTCTACTTGGTCCCCTTTCCAACATTGGTTTGAAGAAAGTTGTTCTCTTAAGGCCTGTATGCCATATTGGTGCTCTATAATAGTGTAGAGGGACTGCACATCTAATGTTCCCATCTGCCAATCATCTTGGACCTCCAAACTTTCCAGTATCCCTACTATTTCTGTGGTATCCCCAATATATGACTTAATCTTTTTCACCTCTGGTTGTAACAAAGTGTCAATGTACTGAGAAAGGTTGGATGTCAGGGAGCCTATGCCCGAAATAATAGGGCGGCCTGGTGGGTCTCCAAGATTTTTGTGCACCTTAGGTAGGCAATAGAATATAGGTAATCTACCTGGGGTACTCAAAATGTAATCATATTCTTGTTGATTAAGTATCCCTTGTTCTAGGCCCTTATCACAAAATTTAGACAGGGCTACCCTAAATTCACCCGTGGGTAGTGTTGAGCGAACAGTTCGAGCATCGTTCGGGTTCGTACCGAATTTTGGGGTGTCCGGGACCCGGACCCGAACCCGGACATTTTCAAAAAAGTTTGGGTTCGGGTTCGTCGTTCGGCATGTATTTAGGCGCATTTTGAAAGGCTGCAAAGCAGCCAATCAACATGCATCATACTACTTGCCCTAAGATGCCATCGCA